>CAUYPO010068308.1:0-41841 GCA_963574435.1 Cheirogaleus major | reverse complement strand
CTCTCTCACACACACACACACACACACACATTATCAAAAATCACGTTGCAATTTAAAATCTCAGCTAATGACCCTTCTCAGAATCAAAAAGCCACATTTGGGTACAATTCTATTTGTTCCCTATTAAATTGCAAATGTGGACCATTCCCCATATGTGGTACAGTCATTTAAACCCATTTGACTTCTTAAAGCAGGGTGATAACATTTTGGATTTCAATTTTGTTTGTCCTATAAGAGTCTTGAGTTTTGGCCAAAAACCCAGGCTTTAGATGAATGTGCTTTAGACCTCGCTTTTTGTCACGAGGCCAGGTGGACTTGGGAGAGAGGGTGGAGCTGTCTGTTGAGACATGATTTTTAGTTTTGCCCTTTGCCTCTGGAGCCAGGGTCCTGGCCCACGTCCAGCCGCACGAAGAGAAGATTATGGTATTTTCTAGGTAATTGTAAGGAGCACAAACCCAAAGTAAAGTCAGGTGGTTTCAAGCCTGCACTGAATTTTTCATGTTAAGGATTTGTCATGATTTGGGTTTTCTGCAGAGCTGTATTTTAAATGATGAAGGGAGTTCTATTCTTCTGGAGACAGGCATGTTTTGGTTGTTTGCTAATGACCTCTGGTTTTGCTTATGGGGAGTTTTGTTAACAAATGGAAATGTAGCAAAATAAAACACTTTCTTTTTTTTCTTTTTCTTTTTTTCAAACAATGGGAACCCTTGTGGTAGACTGTCAAAACCAAGCTATAGATATTGGTTATTGTAGCATCGTTAATACTGTGTAAAAATAAGTTAGTCACTTTGGCAATCAAACACACTCTTCTGATCTCCTGTCTTAGCTTTTAAACAGAGCCTTCTCCTTGCTGTTTGATAGATCCTATTGTTAAGAGAGCTGTAGAAATGTATTCAAAAATTCTTTGGAATTTTTTTCAACCTCCAGAACCTATTCAGCAATAATTAGCCTTTAAGGCAGCTGATAAGGACAGCTCGGCAGGGGGCTGCTCTGGAGTTTAAAGGTTAACCCCAACCTCTGGATGAGAAGGTTTCAGCTCTAGGTCCCATGTCACTCTGTTTGTTCCCACTTCCCATCCCAGCCTGGAGCCACCTTTTCTAAAGGAAAGAGAAGTCAAGGCTAAGTCTGCAGAGAGTGACAAAATTAAACAAAAATAAGCTCTAAACTCAAGTGCAGAAGACTTCGTGTTTCAGAGAAAAATAGCTCTACCTTCGGGCAAAAGTGACTGACTGAATTGAACCAAATTGTAATTTCTGGTTCATGTTTAGTTGGATCCCTGGGATGGTTTGAGTTATTTGTATTGACATAGCTTTGACTGGCCGGGCGCGGTGACTCACGCCTGTAATCCTAGCACTCTGGGAGGCCAAGGCGGGCGGATCCCTCGAGGTCAGGAGTTCAAAACCAGCCTCAGCAAGAGCGAGACCCCGTCTCTACTAAAAAAAAAAAATAGAAAGAAATTAATTGGCCAACTAAAAATATATAGAAAAAATTAGCCGGGCATGGTGGTGTGTGCCTGTAGTCCCAGCTACTCGGGAGGCTGAGGCAGGAGGATTGCTTGAGCCCAGGAGTTTGAGGTTGCTGTGAGCTAGGCTGACGCCACGGCACTCTAGCCCGGGCAACAAAGTAAGACTCTGCCTCAAAAAAAAAAAAAAAAAATGAAATAGCTTTGACTTCTCCATAGCTTTCTACTCTCCATCCATACTTGTCCCAGTTGTCTCCAGAACATCACAGGACTATGGGTATGATTTAAAGCTAAGTTGAAAAATTCAACAGAGGCTCTGCTCTAAGACCCCCTTCTTAATGGGCTCTTCTCTGACCCCCCCATTTCAATTATGACTCCCCTCCCACCCATCTTGTACCTCTTCTCAGTTTTGAGAGAGGTATCATGTCATCCTCTGTCATGCTCTGACCTATGATAATGATCAACTCATTGCCTATTCCCCTTTTTGAGAATGCCAACTCCTGGAAGGCAGGGACTATTGTCTCTTTTGTTCAATGCCTTATCCCCAGCATCTAGAACAATACCCGACATGTAGGAAATGCTCAATAAAGATTTGCTGGATGAATGGGGAAAAAAAAAGGTGGGGGAAGAAGTAGTTGCTCAGAAGTAGCCTGTCTCTCTAAAATGTCACTCTTGGTGACAATTGCATAAATGCAGAATTATAAATGTGCCCATGTAGATGTGCATTAGAGGCCAAGAGAAAAAAAGAATCTGCCTTTTCTTCTCCTTTGAGAGTTGCATTAGTTTGTTAGGGCTGCCATAACAAAGCACCACAGACAGGGTTGTTTGGACAACAGAAATGTGTTCTCTCATAGTTCTGGAGGCTACAAGTCCAAGATCAAGGTGTCATCAGGGCTGGTTTCTTCTGAAGGCCTCTCTCCTGAGGCTTGCAGGGGGACAGAATTCTGCCCATAATAGCTAAAAATATTTCATTATCACAATTGACCCTTGGTTATGGACAAAAAAGAATTAACAGTGATGAGCTTCCCATGAGGTCTTTTCACCACCACCATACCACCCCCTAGACCTAGTACCTGAAGGGCTCCAGCCCTTCCAAGGCCGACTCCCAGGGGCAACATATCCTTGAAGGAACCATGGATGTTGAGGGAAAGTAGCAGGAATATTGACGCAATGTGGCTAATGTGAGAGGTGTTCTGAATCCAGAGACCATTTCATCATGATCACCATCTTCAGAATATATTTACTAAGTGGTGCAGGATGTCTACTTATGATGTGATACTGGTTTGGATTCCGGCTTCTTTAGAGTTGACACCAGTTTCTAGGCATTTTGTTCTTCAAACAAATAAATATGTCAGAATATTGCATGGAAAGATATATTTCTCTCTCTCTCTCTCTCTCTCATTGATATATATGTGTTTCAGATACATACTGTTGATTTAAGTCAAAGGCTATGTTTTGGTTTTTTTTTTAGTAAGATAAAACTTCTTGGACATTAAATTCCCACTGCCTTGTTCCTGTGATACACAGAAAATTCCTGGCTAGGTTTCCTACTGTTCAACTCACTAGTAGCCCACTTTTTATTATTAATACTACTTTTCATGTAACTTTCATGCTCATGAACAGTCCCTGGTGTTTTTTCATGGTGTACAAACATGCTGAAATCTTTGCCATGACTGGGCAGCAACAATGACCTTCATCAGAGGTTTGGCCTCAAGGTAGGTTGAGTGAGGAGAAAGGTTCTGAACTAAAGCTGCATACTAGAAGCACAGCAGTCAACCCAAGAAGGATACCAAATTGAAAATTTATCAAAGAATGTAGAAGTTCATCCCTGGGGAGTCTAAGAAAGAATCTCAAGCCCAGAGAATCAGAGAAAGGCTCAAGGCTCTGTTCACAGGTGCCAAGCAGAAATGGAACTGGACCCAAAAGCTACCTGCTTCATTACCCACTTGCGATATATTTTGTCTGCCTTCTGTTTGCCAGGCTTTATGCCATGTGCTTGAGATATAAAGAAGTGATCTAAAACATTAAAGATGTATGTCTAAATAGAGAGTGGGTGGTCTTATGGCAAAAAAAAAAAAAAAAGAGGAAGAAAAAGAAGAAGGCCCTAGACGCAAACACTAGTAGTGGTATTATGATCCTCTTAGTAATTAGTGGTTGGTGATTAGATGGGTTGGATTAAAATATCACAAACATGTCCTAAAATGTGGGTTAACTTGCAAACCACTTGAAGAGCCAGCATGCATCCACATTGACCACTGCCACATTTCCCAACCACCCTCAACCAAACCTATCAACCTTCTGACACTTCTTGCCCCAAGGCCATTGGTGAATCCCTAATAACTGTATGCAATGGCTTCTTCTTTGTACTCATCTTACATCATACTGACCACCACCCCTCATTGCTGCAGCTCTCTCCTGACCAGTTAGTTATGTTCTCCTGATTTGCCTTGGGTCTCTCCACTGGTTCTTTCTCCTTTACTCTCTTGGCCCACTTGTTCAAAATTTCCACCACATTCCTTTTTCTCCTTCCTCCCTACTCTCTCCTTTACCTCAGCACCTCCTATGATGATTCCTTACCATGGACTTCAAGCCTGCCCTCTTTCTTTTCTTTTAATTCATTTTCTTTCTGAGATGGGGTCTTGCTGTATTACCCAGGCTGGTCTCAAACTCCTGGGCTCAAACCATTCTCCCATCTCAGCCTCCCAAGTAGCTAGGATTAGAGGTGTGAGCCACCATGCTCGGCTAACTCTTTCAATGCCAGACTTGTATTTCCACTGTTAGCTTAACCTGAGGGTCACTTCCAGAGACTCAATGCACCTTGTTTAAAATACAAATCAGATCTTCCTCCCTTACTCTATTCTTTCTTCTACTTTCTACTCATTTCATGGTTTTCGTTATTCAGTTGCCCACTCTAGAAAAGCTGAAAACACTATCATGAATGGTAAAGTCTCTGAATCTTTTTAGCACATGGCACATTTATCAATGCACATTTAATAAATTAGTAGATTATTGCAGCAAAAACTCTTAACTATATACCCAAGACTTTGCATGACATGCCCAACCCCCTGCCCTACCCAACCCAAAATTATTATTTTATTTTTATTATTTCTTAGGACAAATTCTCAGAGTCCACCCGGGCTGTACCTACCTCACACCTTTACATCCGTCTGGGAATGCCACACGTACTGATGTAGCCAAGCTTTTGCATGTTTTTCTTTCCTCTCCTTGACTATCTTCCTTACCATCTATCAAAGGTTATGCATCTTTCAAGGCAGGTCCCCTCACCTGTCCTAGATAATACCTGCCTTGACCACATCAGACCATGGTAACCACCAACACATCACCCCCGCCCCAGTCTTCAAATTCCTCTGGCACCTAACATCTGTACCACAGAATTTAGCACCTGGCTACATACTTGTTCTCTTTCTTTGGTATAAACAAGGCAGAGAGCCAGTCTATTTCCAGTGATTCTCAGACATGGTAAATTCCTCCTTAAGTTTTTCCCAGGAATGCATCTTTGAGGAGGAATTTATAGTCTTCCTTTATTCAGACAGTGAAATCTATGTACCTCCTTGTGATATGATGTGTTTCCCCTTTTGTCTTAGTTATCAGGAAATTTAGAGCTGTTTCAGTACCAGATTGTAATAATCAGCTTATCTCAGGATCCTGGTAATAGCTATCTATTTTGCCTGCCTTCTTTAGAACTCTGTTGTGTGTTTGTTCTTAATTTTGCAGTATATTTAACTTGTAAGTCTCCATAAGTCCTTTTGGAACAAAGTGGGAAAATAGATCCCCAAATAAGCAAGATTCTTCTCTTATTATTTCATAATTCTCATTTTCCTACCTGGATTGTTAGTGCTTGAGAACAGAGTCAGATCTTTTATTTCTTTTGATTGCCCAAAGTAGAAAGCATATGTTAGGTCCCTAATAAATCACTGTTGATGGATTAATACTCTTGGATATCCTAACGAAAATATGTGCTTTGTTAAAGTAAGTTAGATTATTTTAACTGAGATGGAAACATATCCTATGATGACCTCATTCTAACAAAGGGCCCTAGCATTATCTATTTCTGTTAGCATTTTGTTAAATGTTCAACATATCAGAAGAAAAACACAATAAAAAATGAAAAGTTAAAGTTTTAGCTATCACAGTATCTAAGCATAATACTTAAAACAGGCAAGAAGATTAACCAAATCAATAATTTACTGCCAGTAACACTTACCGGATAACAGAGTGCATTTTTTTCCGCAACCCCAAAGCCCTGCTGGCTGCCTTTCTGATAAACATGATATTCACGTGGTGTCTGACTTATTTTTTTCTTCCCTTATCCCCATATTCACTCTCCCTTTCTAACATAAGATAGCAAACATTAAAATTGGCTTTCAATAAAACTACCTGTGCCAGTCATCAAATTCTTTTCTTTCTCTCCTTTTTTTTTTTTTGGTTCCCCTTTTAAGCTCACCCAGGGAGAATACTTTTAACTTTGAAAGAAACCACAAGAATGTAATCCTAGAGTCACCCCCAGACTTGGCCTGTGTTCATACTTCCTGTCCTTTTACCTGCACCTCTACCCTACCCCCCCAAATATTCATCCACCAACACGTACCTATGTCTGTCAAATATTTATACAGACGTGTGAAAAATTCATAAAAGAACAAACACATTTGAGACTTAAAATCCGCTCAGCTGACTGGGCTTTACCATTGTGCAAGAAGTAAGAGCTTCATGAATCCTTTCTTTTGCTCCTTTAACCAGAGTAGAAACATTTGCCTTTTTGTTTTAATTATATACCGCACAAGTTGCCTTCCCCAACCTTCTCCTTCTAAGTGTGGGTGGGGGGGGTATGAAGGAGAATAACAGATACAACTGTCTACATTATTATGAGATTCAAAGATACTCTCACCCCACCTCCCTGCTCTAACCTGCATTTTTGTATCTAACATTGGAAGGTAAATTAAAACTTATCCTTATCCCTAAAGTAGCTGTTTTTGGCCAAACCAATGTGGGTCCATCTTGACCAGCCTCCTGTGACCTCTTAATCTTGCAAGTTGTCCAGGACATGTAATTAATAATAGATTATTTTCCCATGGCCACTTCCAGTGTCCTGAATCACCACACCTCACATTTAGCTCATGTTCACTTCTTAAATAGAAATTAATTTCAATTTGGTTTAGGTGAAACAGAATAAGGTAAGCAAATCTGCTGCAAAGCAGGAAGCATATTAAATATATTCTACATTTGAACAGAATATTTTGAACTTCTCCTGTTTGGGATTCTCCATACTGTTTCTCTCCACTATTAAAATAAATACAAGTATTAGCTATACTAATACTAGTTGTGATATAAAAGATACATTGCATTTAATACCAGGAGACATGGAAGTGCAGAGCTACAAAAAAACTCTCCTTGATTCTTTGAAAATGTGCCCTTTATGTATAGGTGTCCAGAAAGTAGCCAGCCTTTGTTAATATAACGAGAACAATGACATGGCTGGACACTTTCCAGACAGCCCTCCTATATAGTGTGGTCAATTGTTGATGCAAGAAGTAGAATTGAAAATTTAGATAATTTTACCATTTGATTTTAAACCTGGGCATTTGGTATATGACTTCTTGAAAAAAACTAAAATTTATATAAATGTTATATTGACTGAATGTAGTGAGATCACTAATGTCATATTAGCTTTGGCAAGTGGAAATGTTACCCTAAGCATTTGAGAAATAAGTGCAAAGGGGGACTAAAAATGTCATCTATGGATCTGAATTTGTATCTGATGTTTTTAAAACTTTCTTTAAGAATTATATACACACACACACACACACACACACACATACACATATTTAATTTCTTTATGTCAGTGAGACAGTTTGTAAGCCAGATGCTAGAGTAGAGGTTAGCAGTTTAAAGACCAGAGTGGAAATATTTTGCCACTTAACCTACCAACTAGTAAAATGCAGCTCTGCAATATGATATTAAATAAGTTATAAATAAGACTGCATATACCACTTTACTTGCTTGTTCTTCTAACTTCCAAGGCTTTAAGGCACTGATACAACCACATGTCTACCTGCTTCTAGGTCTGGTCCATTCTCACCCTTGCACTTCCCCTAATCCTTAATACCAATATCCACCTCTTCCCTCCAGCCTCCGAATGCAGCCTCTAATCCACCTGACCTTTATAGGTATATGGAATGCTTCTTTGTCTAACTAATATCATGTTGGATACGAAACCACTCAGCCATGGTAGAGATAGAGTTGGGGCAGTAACAACTAAAGAGGGGCTCTTAGGAACCCGCTCACCTCCTTCTACTGCCACGTGACCTTTCTGAGAGCAACTATCAGTCCAGAATGAGGATATCGGTTGAGAGAACAGCCACCTCAATTGTACTAATGAGCCAACTTGGTTGAACCTGGTTTTGCTGGTAAATGACCCTCTCTGCCCTGCTTCAGCTCAAATAAGCAAGAAGGCAGAACATACCAAAGGAGCCATAGCAGTCGCGATGTCTGCAAGAGACAATTCAAAAGAGCATCCCGCTTGCTTAGTGTTTTCACAGTGGTTCTGTATAGATTTGTGCTATTAAAAAGCCTGTTTTAAAAGAGAACCTTTAGGTGGAGCTGATATTCATAAAAAATCATGCCAGTGAGGGAAATACTCCTTTTATGAATTAAGCAAAGCTTGTAGCTTTTTCCGTGGCTTTAAACACTCAAACACTAGTCAAAACCTGTGAATATGTATACATTCTTTTATATGGGTAATTAGCCTCTTTATTGGTGGCGCCTCCTGGATTAGGAGGATTCTTCCATGCAAATAAGCAGGAGAGGGAGACAGTGTAACAAAGAACACCTTTCATGTGGCTTCAGTACTTATTTAGCAAAACTTCTTTATAGAGAAGCAAATGCTGCATTCTTGGATTTCCTATAACCTTCTTTCAAATTGTTTTATATTAAGTAATTCAAATTAAAGTCCTTACATATTTTTGGTTAATGCACACAAACAACAAATAGATCCACTATACGTATGCTGTTGAGAATAGCTCACTCCAATTGTGTATGTCTAATTTTGAAATTCTGACCATATTAGAAACAAGTAAAGAAATCATGCAGTGATCACATGTATTGTTTTAATATTAGCCACAGACTTTAAGATAAATATAGGATTCTTTGTGTATTAGAAGAATCTCCAACTAAGTGGCAAAGTTTTCCAGTGATAGTACCAAATTCATAACACCTCTCTCGGGCCAAGAGAGTTGGTTTTTCGGTTTGGTTTGTGAGTTTCAGTTTATTTGTTTGTTTAAGCACTTTCTTTTTATGGTAGAAGCATCCATTTTTGTGTGAGCCTGAAGTTTTGGGGTCCTTTGGTGGTTTTCTTAAAGCGATATTGTGGTCTCACATTTTAATGTTTCCTGGAAGAACTGGCTAGCTATTTATTTTAATTACTTCACAGGAACCCACATGACAATTTTTGAAGGACATTTTCTTATTACTCATTGTTTATTATTTTGGTCATCATTTTTCCCAACAGGATATAGTTTTCAAGGTAAGATTCCATTTGTTTGCCTTTTATTTTAGAATTAAAATTTAGAAATTTTACTATTAGTTTTCTGTCCCTTTCCCACCTACCCACGTAGTACCCCTACCACATTACCCCTCACCTCCAAAAGGTAGTTTCATTTCTACTAAATCGGCTTTAAAAGCTGAAATGCAACCTCAAGAACCACAATGTTTGGAGGTGTTAGGAGACATTATAACATAAATCTTCCTACTCATCAGGCTTCAAAACATTAAATCCTATTGGGAAACCTAGAATTGCCTGATAAGAGGAAAATAAATAATATAGAAGAAAATGACCATTCTATTCTCTAGATGTAACTTTGGCACATATCTGACATCAGAAATAGAAACTTATCTCTTATGAAGTCATTTTATAGTTAACTGATTGGGAAATCTGCAGATCTATTCATTTTCAAAAGTATACCTATAAAATTAAAGCTCCAAAAATCTTTGTTGTATTAATAAAATGTTGGTGGATGTTATAAAGTTTTTATTTTTTTAACAGATTTCACTATCTACTTCTCTTATATGAATTTAATATTCTTTATTCCTTTTCTAGTTGATCAAATAGAAGGTCTATTATTACTTCTATAATTTCAATTTTTTATTAAAAACCACCCTGATACATTTGTATACGTATATTTTAATGAAATGAAAATTTGGAAAAAAAAAAAACACTGTCATATGGATTCCAAAAAACATCAAAGAGGATTGCATTAATTGTAATATTTACCTTTGAATAGTACTTTGGAAAAAACTTTCACATACTTTAGTTCATTCTATTCTTAGTGCGGGGCAACAAAACACATAAATAGAAGTAATACAATCACAAAACTAATAGGAACCCTTGAGGCCAGTAACTCCAGCCTTCCATCTTACAGATGAGAAAACTAAGATCCAAGGATGGTAAGTGAAATTTCCCCAGGTCTGCAGTTTTCCATTTTTTCCCATTACCTTTTCTGCTCCATGCTACCTGTGTTATCCCCACTTTTCAGATAATATAATTGAAGTCCCTCGTCCAAAGCCTCACAGACCTTCAGTGAACTGAACCCCAGATCTCTGCCTTCTAACCCCATTTTATTCTACTCTCCAGTGCATAGCCTGATGTTAATCTCTACTGCGTAAAGAACCATTCCCATCCTATTTCTAGCTTTCAGAAGAAAAAGATTTCCGCTCGTCTCACAAGGTGCTAAAGAATCTTGCAAATATATGGGTAACATCCTCAGGATTATTAATAACAGGCTCAGGAAATGGAATAAAGATTGCGATGTTTTTTAACTGTTTCTACAAGTTACATAGCATGTGCTTAGTAAATACTGGTTGAGTTGAATGGGAGAGAAAAGAGTAGAGGTAAGAGATTATATTGTTTTTTCTGTGAGGATTGAAGATCATTGCTTTGTTTTATAGAAGGACTCTATGGTTCCAGCAAATAGAGGATATGCTTAACAACTAGGAAAACCTGAGAACTAAATCCAACTTTACCACTTAACAACTTTTGTGGCCTTGGGAAAGTTACTAAGTTTCCCGAACCATAATTTTCTTTTCGGTAAATACCATCTACCTTACAGAGATTTTATGTGGATTAAATTAGACAATGTATGTATAGAGTCGGGCATGCAACAAACACCCAACAATTTACCCTTCCCTGCCCTAGATGTCTGTCTAAGAAGTGACTGCTGGTAGCCTGCTGCTCTGCTCTGTTTGAGAGTCAGAGTATTAAAATCAAGCTGAGCTGTGTCTGGGTATTTTAGCATTATTAGAACAGCCCTGGAAACTTGACTAACATACAGGGTGTCACAGCTTTGTATCATTGGCATGTGCCACATGTGCCAGTAGGTTGTGTAGTGATATAATTTTCTTTTTCTTTAACAGTTTGCTGATGCTAAACATGGCAATAAAAAAGGAAACATAGGTGAAGTGGTGTTTGTCTAGTGAAACTTGATTGTTTTGAAAAACGCTTTCTATAATAACATGCTATGGAACAATATTTAGTTTGCTAAGTAGCTTTGAGTATTTTGCAGAGTAAATATTATAAAGTAAAATCATAAAGCTTCTGTGGCTTTAATATATACAAATGATATTATAGGATTCTTTCTCAGAATCATTGGTCAAATTTGCCCCCACACTCTCCACCTTTCCAAAACTTGCAGTATCCTAAAATCAGTGGTAATGTACTGGCAAGCTACTACACGTTGGTGGATCCAGAAATATACATCTCATAAATTTAAAAACAAATTCTTTAACACCTGATGCTTTAGATTTCTTTTACAAAATTTATGATATATGTGGGTTTACCATAAAATCTTTTATATTTAACATTTGAGACAGATTTTTAACCAGGTTTTCAGATTACCCTTTGAACACAAATAAAATAGAATGATAAAATCCCTTTGTTGAAAAAAGTACAATTAATATTCAAAATAGCACTATTGTAAAAGTGCCATTCGCCTGTGCCCATAGCTCATGCCTATGCTATACTTGGGAACTAGTGGTTCATAGATTTCAACCCTCTTGGTACCCTGATAATAAGTTCAATCAATCATGATCAAGACTTTCCCAGCCTGTGAATTTATCAAGGTTAAACAAAGCCTTTGAAAAAATGAGCCCTCCTCCCTTCTCCCAAACATGCATGTACTGTAGACTAGAATTACTTGCACAGTGACTTTTATAATAAAAGGTTCAGAGGGTGAAGTGTGATAAGGAAGTTGGAGAAAGACTAGAGAACAATGGCATTTCAATCAATACTATTAAACACGAGAAACGGGGTTTTGGTAACATGAATAATAGCAGTTATTTCCAGATGTTTAAAAAGTGAAGTTGCCAGGATGTACTATAATTTTGATTAAATTTCTCATAGAAGAAACTACTAAAAAAAAAAAAAAAAAAAAAAGGAAAGAAACAGAATGCTAAAGATTAGCAGAATAATTTATTAAGGGAATTAATGTGTCAAATAATACCAGGTCTTCAGAAAAGTATTGTTTCAAGCCAGTTGATCTTTTAATTGATCAAAACAAGGATTTTAGTTGTGTCATGTGTTTGTTGATGTCTGTATGTTTATATCTATATCTAGACCTCTGTATCCTCAGATATACTATCAGCTGGGTTAATGAGGATAACCCAGAATTGACTTGTTAAAGCATATATAAATTTTTAACATCCTCTGACTTTAAGAAAAAATTATTTATGTTCATTAATAAATGGTGGCTGGCTAGCTATAAAATCAAAATTTTGCAGTGGAAATAATCTTCTACTAAGAGTTAGGATTTAATATTTACCAGTGGTCAATGAAGGACCAGCTACTCCACACTTTTTTTAAAAAAAAATTAATAAGGAAAAATGATACAGTCATGCTATTTTCAGTTGTCATTGGATATTTAGATTTTCTGGAGAAAGTAGTTTGAATCATCTGGGCCAAACAGTGAGAGTAAGAATGAAGGTACATAAATAGCCAATAAACATATAATTTTAGCTTTAAATCACATTGCAAACATACATATTTTGGCATAAAAGAATTATAGAATAATAAAATCCAAAACTATAAAGCTAATGTCTGAGTAACTATTTTTGATATCTCAATGTCATATATTTATTTTCAAATTACAACCCTCATCAGATACTTTTTGAATTAAAAATAAGACACACACACACACACACTCACATACCCACAATAGCCCATCTGAAATCTTCTGTGTTGTTTTAATGTGTTAAAATTTTGTTCACATCTAAAATCTTCTTTGTTACTTTAACATATTAAAATTGTGTTCCTTTCTAAGCAGTGATTTTTAAATGTCAAAGCAATATAATTCATGGAAAGAGAAATCACTTATAGTTACTACCTTAACAAATTTTTGCATGAGATTTAGGTTATAGAAGTTTTATTGTTTTCGCACTGAGTTTCCTCACTTTGATTTCCGCAAATGTATTTTGTGCATTTTACATTCACTAAAAGTACACTTTGGGAGTTCACTCTAATATTTGGAGCTTATTCCCTGCAGACACATTCTTTGAACAGTCTGTGCAGAAAGGATTTGATTGTTCATATTGTGTGTTATCTTTTCCTGATCCTATTACTCTGGCCTGTACAGGCATTTAGTGGAACCCACGAAGAGAGTACAGACAGCTGACTGGATGAAGAAGACATTGGGGGAAAAAACTCCCATTGTTTAGATTTCTGTCAGAGGATATAAGAATACTTAATTTCTTTTATCTCTAGGGCTTTCATTATCATTTAAATTTCATTTTACATTAATTGATCAGGGATTAGTAAAGCCATTATGCAGAAATTAGAATAAGACAAGCCAGATGGAATGAATAATTCATGAAGTCCAATTACGTTTTATTTCTGGTGTACTTTCAAACTTGCCTCTGACTTCTGTGCTATTTTGATGTGACAATATTCACTGGAAATCAAGAGTGCCATTTTAATTTATTGTACCCCTCTGGAGTGGAAGCATTTGTATGCAGTGGGGGTATGCTAACGCATTTCCCCCCGGAACATCAATTTTAGGGATCTTGGAAATACTTGGTGATCTAGAAAATATGGTTCATTTTCTATGGAGGTTCACCTCCACAGCAATGAGCCACACTAGCCTACCTGATCTGGGTGAACTGTCCCCACGTAGAGAGACTAGTTTCTTAGGACCGCGAACTTTTCACCTCCTGGAAGAGCTGTTATTCCCTTTAAAGTATTTGTCCCTATTCTTGCCGCAAAGGAACCGTTAAAATATGAATTTGGCCTAGAGTTGGGCTGGAGGCAGCCGCAGCCGTTGCAGCTACAGACGAGGACCACGAGGTGGCAGGGGCTGCCTTCCTTGCAAAGCGTTCGGGGCGGCCGGGACCGCCGGGGCTCCGGAGCATCCCCGCGTGTCTGAGCCCTGCAGATCACGGCTGGCGTTTAGGCTCCGGGCGTCTCGCAAAGCGCTGCCCGGCGAGAATTCCCAACTAATGGGCAGTCCCGTCCACCTGTCTGGAATGTCTCATGCGACTGTGTCTGAAACCGCCTCCCCCCGCCCGTCCCGGCCCCCAGCCCCTTCAGAGGCTTCCCCCCCTCCCCCCGGTATTTATTTATGCCACTGGACAGTTCTAGTCACATTAAAGCTTCGGTTCACCTTCTCAAGGACTTTCATCTCGGGAAGTTTTATGACACTTTGTGAATGTGCAAAGTTTTTAATTAGGCTCTCTAGACAGCCCGAGGCAGCAGCAGCGCCACAAAGTCTTCACGGTCTCTCTGCTTTACAGCACAACAAGCCGCTCTACTCCTTTGAAGACAATGCAGACTATGTGTACGATGTCATGTGGTCCCCCGTGCATCCCGCGCTCTTTGCCTGCGTGGACGGGATGGGGCGCTTGGACCTCTGGAACCTCAACAATGACACCGAGGTGAGCGGCGGCTCAGGCGCCCGGGCGGAGGGCTGGGAGGGGGGCGCCGTCGGCCACTCGCAGTCTCTCCGTCTTTCTCAAAACGGCCTTTTTTTGGACAGACCCTCCAATGGCAGCAGGGCTGCGGGCCCCCCATTCTTGACTACCCTGAAGGGAATTGGCAGATGCACTGGCCAAAAATCACTTAATCTCACTTCAGTCCTAAACTGTGGCAGATCCTGGACAATTAACGACCCCTTTTTTGCAAAGAACAAAATGATGCGTGTTCACGCCTTTCCCAAAGGGGAAGGACACACAGGCGTTTTTCAGAGCCGTGTTGAAACAACTTTATTGGCAAACACTTGGAAAAGTAAGCTTTTGTGGATGCTGATTTTAGATTGAGCATTTAAAAAAGGGCTATTTGTCAATGTTTGCTCTTTGCACGATTTCTGTTTTGAATATATAAAAGATGATTCTGTGGAGTATTTTATGTTTAGCTCTTTTATCCATTTGATTTTTACCAAGGTAAGTATTCCTTGTCTAAGATATGGAACTCAAAGGCAGGTTTTAACAATAGTCTCTAACTTTGAACATGTATATCAAACTCAGTATTTTTTTTAAAAAGATTCTAACATGTCACATTTAGAGTAGTCCAGAAGTGAAAAATACCCATTTATAGAAAAGCAGTTGATTAAATAAAGAAACATTCTGTTTTAAAAGCGTGCTATAAAAATTTATATTTTAACAATTATGCCATGTGAATTGTTTCTTTTTTCTACTCTCTCAAAATTATTGAGGTGCTAACTCAGCTACTCTGTTTTTCTTTCTTTTGTTTTGTTTTGGAGAGCTTAACCTAAATATTAAATGTCTTTCAATTTTATCAAATAAAATAGTCTCTGCATCATTCCCTGGTTTCTGATTCAGTGAAGTTCTCCATAAATAAGAATGGACAGGTAAGAGGAACAAGTGCTGCAAACTATATGTCAAGTAGAGAACAACAGAAAGGTCTTTTGAAGTGTTTTGAGCAGGAAACAACTCAGCCTTTTTAATTAGGAAGCCCACAGCTGGAGGACATGAGGAGGAGTGGACTTCCCTAGTATTTTTTTTTTTTTTTTTTGGTGGGAGGGAGCAGGGAAATATTCTTCAGGTGTTACTATCGAGCCATTGTATCTTCAAGGACATAGACACCTATCTTTTAAAAACCTTTCAATTTAAGTCTACTTCTCCTTTTAGCTATACGAACTATATATATGACAAGGGTAAGAGTTATGTAATGAAGTATCTTTGAAAATAATCAAAAGGCATGAATACGTGAAATGCCCATCATTTTGGATGTTGAAATGTTTATAACTTTATTGCTTTTAATAGAAAGACATTATTACTCTATGTTGTAAGGGTTTCCCAAAGTCTTTCATCACTGTTGATTAAAATCATATTGCTTCTCTTTGCTAAGAAACTCACTTAAAGCAACCCAAAACCCCACTATTTCCTAGATTGACTTAGGAGACCTCTATATTAGAAATCAGGCTTACTTGAGGTGATGTTTAGGTGATAGGCAACTACAATGTGAAGGAAGGGACTGAATGTTCCACAAATTCCTTAATAATTCCTATGTAACTGTTTTCTTTTTTCAGTCTGTTTTTTAGGTAAAATGAAAGTAATACCTCAACATTGCCAAACGTAATTTTTTCCCTTCTCTTTCTCTAGGTATCAAGAGACATCCACATGAGAGTTTTATAGCTAAACACTTTTTAAAAAATCAATATTGGTCATGCAGACTGCTTAGATTTGTGGTAAACATAACTCTGCTTTCACAATAATAGTAGAGAGATATTGAGTCTGACTAAAATCCAGTAATGAACTGAACACTTTTTAAAATCTTCAAATAATTTTTGCCTTCTAGCAATTTGAACAAGGTTTTTCAAATATTTTTCAGATTAAGAATTAGATTTATTAAAAAAAAAAACTAAATTCTCAAAAACGAAATTCCCAGTGCAGCAGTGTGTTTTGTTGTTATTGATCAAATTACAATGTTTTAGACCAAGTTATCCCTGTGCGAGGATAGTTCACATTTACCTACCTCAGTATTACCAATTGCTACTGCTTAATATAATAATTTATGCTATATATTTATGTATGTATCTTATCTTTGTAATTAAAATGATTGAGAAATGAAGACTGTGAAAATATTTACAAAACCAAAGAGAAAGATACAGAAAATACATGAATTATTTTTATTATAGATTCATCAATTTTGAAAGGTTATTACTGACCAAATTAATAGAAATGTATTTTGTCAATTCCTTCATGCATTCATTAATTTTTAGCACATAATATAGACTGTGATAGTTTTTTCTACTATTTATAATATCTATGAAAGATAGTATTTTAAAAGGTTTAAAATATTGTTTCAGTTTTCTATAGTACTTACATTCCAAGTAAATAAAATTCTTACAAATGTATTAGGCATTATTTTAAATGTCAAAATATCACCTTCTTTTGAGGATTAATTTTTTGTTACATTTATATTAAGATTAAACATTTTATTTAATTTTTAAGATTGCTCATAGATAAAATCTGATATTGAATAGAATTAGGTAAGGATCCTGCATGATCCTTCTAAATTATGGTGTTAAAAATGAGCTCTGAAGAGTGTAACTGAATCACAGATTTGTTTTCTGAGCAGCACACTAATAATAAAGTGTATTGACAGAATTATGGTCCATCTAAATTCACATTGTTTCAGCCTTTGAAAGGTTTGGTTAAAAATTCAGACTCCAGCCTGCACAGCAGGTACCTTTATTGTAGAAATTGTATAT
This sequence comes from Cheirogaleus major, assembly GCA_963574435.1. Lineage (NCBI taxonomy): Eukaryota > Metazoa > Chordata > Mammalia > Primates > Cheirogaleidae > Cheirogaleus > Cheirogaleus major. The sequence continues at coordinate 24,648 of CAUYPO010068308.1, read as the reverse complement.
TCTTAAAAAATAAATGAGCCAGGGACTTTTGGGAGTTTTTTTGTTCACAATTGACATACAGTGATTTAAGCGGGTGAAAGAATTTTTATTGATTTCGAGATTAAGTTTAAACATAGATTCTTACATATGATGGAGTTTTTATTGCTATTTTAAAGATAGGTATTGAGTCAATAATTTCGTATAAACAGATGGCTTCAATTCCCTGAATAACAGAATGCCAGGCGTGCTAAGCACAGTACATGTGTTCCCATCCTAATGCGACATGTTTATTAAACACAGGTCTTAAACAGTGGTATGAGATGATCTTGGTGGCCCTTTTTTCACCATTTTTTTTCTTTTTGTTTTAACATTTACCTTTTTCTTTCTTAATGGGATGTTGTCATTTCCTATTCAACATTCTTATAGAAGGCTCAGGAGATCTGATCTTCCAACCTTGAAAATAAGGTTACCTTGAAAACGAGAGTTTATACAAGGAATGATGGAAAAGAGGTAGACATACTAAAATTTCATTTTCCAAATACTAAGCTTCTTATAACAAATACCATAGGTTCCATTTCAGCACCTCTAGTTCATTGTAATTATTATAATTATTAGTGTTTTTAGGTTTGGGGTGTTTATAAAGGAGATATAAGGCATTTTCTAAGGGTAGGTGGCTACATTCTATCAAGGTACCACCCTGGGGACATTGTCAAAATTATGGATTGCATGCCACACCACACCCTGGTACTGACAGGGGAAGGAAAACAGAAAAAAAGCAAGAAAGAAAGGAGAATTTGAGGTTTTTGAAGTTTTTTACCTGCATGCCTTCTTTTCTTCTTGTGATCATTTCCTCCCCATGAGGTTTTGAAGGATCAATACACATGTTAATTTTTTCCCTGAAGACTCATATTCCCTGAAGACTTTTATTCCACCATACACTCCCCTTTCTGCCTTTTCTAATATCCCTAATTTTGATAAATCCTGAAATCTATTAATCCATAAAGCATGACATGATGGTGAAGTATCCTATTTAGCTGCTGTTTGTATGTTGGGTGTACACCTGGCATAATCCAAAGAAACATTTATGTCACTCGCTGCCCAGTGGCTGTGGAAAAAGACTCTCCCTCCTCTCCTTTTTTTAAAAATGTCTCTTCTCTCTACCCCTTAATTCAGTGGAGCATATGATTTAAGAACAATGAATCCTTTTCACCCCTGCACAAGGGATGTATATTACTTCATGCACATGAAGCAGTGGTGACTCATGCAGTTAAACTTATCATTGTCAATTCGTATATTTAAATTTATATTCAGAGATTCTTTTTTTTCTGCTGTAACCTTTTTGGCAGGTTCCAACAGCAAGTGTGGCCATTGAGGGGGCGTCTGCCCTAAACCGTGTTCGTTGGGCTCAAGCTGGCAAGGAAGTTGCTGTTGGAGACTCAGAAGGCCGGATTTGGATCTACGATGTTGGAGAGGTACATGATTGTTTGTGCTGTTGTTTTGACTTGCGTATCTACTTTAAAGACCTAGTGAAATTATTGACAAGACCTTGTGGGCCACAAGAACCCTCTCTAGAGCGTTTGCAAATTTCCATTGACTTCAGTGGGAGTTTGGTGAGACTTCCTTAGGGCCTAATTTGATCTTCTGTCTCCATGCACAGGATACTTTAGTTAATGATCCAAGTCTTGTTTTAGAGTGTTGTAGAATTCTCAGCTGTCCTGTGATGAAACATGGACTTCCCACCAATTTCATGAGAACTAAAAGTTTGTCAAATTTACCATGCTAAAATTGAATTTGGAATTTGTTACTTACTTGAGAAGTCAAGGTTTAGCTAGTGTGCTCAATTAAAATGTATACTATTTCTCTTTAATTAAAGCGTAGACAATTAAGAAAACTGAGATCAATCATCATTTTGTACCATTTTCATGATATTTAAAGTTATGTGAGATATATAACTCTTTGGTATGTCTTATGACATGATATGTAAGGTAATCTTGAATATCATGGCAGTTGTCAAAGAAAAAGCAACCTACATCTGTATTTCTGACAGATCTTCTTGAATTTTTATACTGTATTTAATATTACATTATCAATTAATTGTACTTAATCTTATCTGTTTAGTTTTATTATATGAGACCATGTTGACAAAAGCCCTCGTTTCTGGTGAGGTTAAAGGATTTTTTCCTTAAAGACAAAGAAAATATTGAACTTTCAAGTGTTATGTTATATAATGCTATTTTGGCATAACATGAATCTAACATTTGCATTCCAGGGGCAAAATATACCACATTTGTATGCATGGCATCTTAGACCTAGAAAGGACTCTCTGAGTGCCTGGTGGACGGGTTTAGCTGATCACTCTGTGAAGGGTTCTTTATGGTTTCATCAATCAGCATTCTATAAATTTGGCAATCCTAGATGGGTTGTTCTACAATGGAACTTTTGATGACATATTATATACTGCTATATAGTACAGTTGATTATGTTGAAACAGGCTAGCTGGTGTTTTAAAATTCAGCCAGGGACTAAAACTGAATGACTTTAGAGATGGGAGTTTTCTATTCTGGATGCACAATTCTAAGTTTAAAAACAATTTCTTGGTTTTACTGCATGTTATCTATTTCATTAGACACCCCTTGGCTATTCCTGATGCCACAAGCAGGGTCCTTACAACAGTGACAAAGACTGTTAATATATTGACCCCGATGGTGAAGATGCAAAGGGTCTGGTGACTATTGACTTAGTTTAGTCTTTGGGAAAAAGAATACCCTCTGAGTCAGAAATACTACCAGTAGTTTAACTGCAGTATTTTCTTCAATGAGTATTCTTTATGTTTAATGTATCTTTCTCATGGTCTTTATCAAAATAAAACTATTAAACAGCCATAACAAAAACACATATTCTTTATCAGGTCGTTCCCTAAAAAATAAAAGACAGCAAAGGAGAATGTAAAAAGATAAACAAGATTTATTTCTTTTTCTTTCTTTCTTTTTCCTGTCTTTAGCTGGTTTACAACAAGTATGATTATGGGAGAGAAATAGACATAAAGACTTGCTCAGAGATGAAATGGCAGAAAATAGATAAAATTTAAAAACTCTTTTCTCTACCTCCCTTGCATATGCATTATGCCCCTTCACACTCTTAGGATTATATGCAACATTAATTATTTCAACCCTCTTTCTTGTGTTCTAAGAGGGCTTAGTTTAAAAATCTAGTTTTTTTAAAAAAGGGCTTTTTGAAAAATCTTTGTTAACTTTAATATTATATGTGTACATACATATACATGCATACACATACATTCACATATACCATCTCTGTGCAATAAGGAAACACAATGTGACATATATACAGAATTTTCTGCAATAAAGTGATTTTATAGCTTATGGACAGAATTACTTGAATATGACTCATATCTTGGGAGTCTATGTGATTTTACAAAAGTTGCTTTAGCTGATATGTGGCTGCTAAAATTTCTTTCTAGGATGCTATCATCATTTCTAAATTGTAAAGTGTTGTTATACTCATATTTCTACTATCGGACTGGCAGGTCAGGCTGGTTTTCATTTTTGCGTTATTGCCCTTACTTTTCTAAGTGATATTACAGACTATAGAAATGTCTGCAACTATAGGCCAGTCTCGCCTATTGTCTGGAGTCTAGACAGCTATAGAAAAATCTCTGTGACATATAATAGGCCAAACAATTTGTAGGGTTGTTTATCCGTACAAATTCACTACCAAGAAAAAAAAAAGGATATACTATTTTATTGAGAGTAGGTAATATTACAATCTTCTAGCCCTTCACTGAATGACCAAAAATCAGGATAGGCTTATACACTTGAACAATTCTTTCTGTATTGTTTGATCATATACAAAGCAAACTCAGAAAAACTCAGGCTTAACAAAATAATTTTGTCTTAACTGTAGTTTTTTCCTAAGTATTTTTGTAAGATATATATTTTTTGCAGGGTAAAGGGGACTTTTCTGTTTCTCATTTCTCACCTCTATTCCTTATTCTAAATCACTGAAGACTGAGTCTATAGAGACACCATGTTAGTAAAAGAGAAAAAAATAACTTCCCTATAGCTGAGGCTTAGCACAGCCCATTTCTGAGAGAAGGTACATCCCTTCAAAGGCAAATGCTGCCATTATTGTAATTACTGTAATATTGTTCACCAGCCTAGAACTGACAGAGCATAACTGTGCTTAGAAGAGAAGGGCACCCTAGTGCCTCTCCAGCCTTCCAAATCACCTAAACTGCTGAAAGCCAGATGGAATGCCTTCACGGCAAGCTGGCCCATTTGGAATTAGAGGCCAAATCTAAGGCTGGTGCATGACTGACGGAAGTTGTCTGAGCAGGAAGCGATTTAAGAAGAATAGAATATGGCATTGAGGACCAAATTGCCAGTAGGCTGTGCCACCTTTGTAAGTATTTCAAATTGGTTCTCTGGTCCCTGTTAAAACTGACCTCCTCACCAGGGTCATGCTGGCCTTTGCATGGAACACCTTGCTTTATGGAACCCTCTAGCAAGAAGATGAAACATTTTTAGATGCGCCGTATAATACAGTCTGTATAAAAAAGTAAATGGTAGTTTTTAGAGGGCACCATGTTGTTTCATTTTCCTCAGCACGTTGAATTGATGTCAATAGGAAGACATCTCCCGTTCATTCTCCCAGCATTGACTCGACTGAGACCTCGTTAGGCTGGAGAGGGAGGAAGGGCAGTAGGCTATCTTTTGCCAAGGCCTTATTCCACAAGTGAGGCTGGCTCCCTAGGTGTATGACCTGTGCAGCCCAGAGGGCCTTGTGCTTAGGGGAGCCCTGGGCTTGGGTTAACACTTCGCTGTCATTGTCTTGCAATTGTTAAAAATTTTTCAACAAAAGGCTCCACATTTTCGTTTTTCTCGGGGCCCTTCCAATTACGTAGCCGACCCTATCCATGAGATTACTGCTCTTAATGCTGCTCACAAGGTGAATCGGAAATGGAAAATTGGAGCCTTAACCTACATCATTGGGAAGAAGCGGAAATCTCTAGAAATGTGGTTAAACATAGTACATGCCGTATAAAACTATTTAAAAATGCCAAATGAGAGCAGCAACGATTCTATATTATAAACATCATGAGGCTCATAAAAATAGAGCTGAAGCCATAGTAGAAATTGTAATTCACCTCCTCATAGCCCTGTGTTGATAATTTTAATTGTAATTTTAACTGAAAATATAATATAATTGGGGGGAAGATCTCTGTGACGCCTACTCCAGTTGGGGTGGAGTGAGACAGGGTTTCTCTGTCCACACCGTTGTCAAGAACTCCCTGAAGACAGACTTCTGCGACTATCAACGGAAACGTCCCCATTCAGGCCCAGGTAGACTTGCCTTCCTGTGGGACCTGACACTGAATGAGAAGGGCACTGCAGAAAGTGACTCTGGTGTCACCAGTCACTAACAATTGTCTGCCTCATCTCCTGTCCCAGCTGAGGCTGCAGCTGCCGCAGGGAGTCCCAGCACAGTGCCCCTAATACTGTGCCCTCCTCTATTATGTACAATTATCCTCCATGACTTTTAAGATGATGGCAGAGAGCGGTAGCTGGAACCCCGATTTACTGATGCAATTTATTATGAACTTCTGAAGGAGTAAACAGAGGATTGTGTATGCACTCACTGAAATCACCAGATTGAGCTTGTCCATCTACCCCTTTTTTTTCTTTTTGTCACGTTTAAATGGCAAAGGTATGAGTAATATCTCTGGGACTATGAGTCAAGAGGTAAAATAGAAAACAGCAATGTTTTCAGGTAGGCCACATGATACTGTGTTTATATAGCACACATTTTTTGTTGTTTGATTTCAGGATTAGATCTGGAAAATGTACACATTTATTTTCACAGATAGGGGTCTATTTTCTTTGCAGAGCAGGTGCTTAACTCCCATTAGCATAAATGGAAGTTATTCAAATCCAACAAAAGACAGAGAAGACCCCTTTTATTATTTGGTTGTAATTTTTATTCTAGTTGTGCATTCAAAAGTTACTTAAATAGACAGTGGTTGCGTGCCCCATTTAAATTTTCTGAGATCCAAAATGAAACATGACCCTAGCTCTTGAATAAGTTTTGAGAAATCTCCAAACTGTGGAATGCAATCTGTTTTGGCTTATGGGAGGGATCCCATTCAATTAAGTGAAACATGGGTAAGATAACAAGTCATAAATGAACTATAAATATACCTGAAAGAGAGAGCTGTTAATCATTGTTGGACTTTTTTTTTCCAAATGATGTGTGAACACACATTTTAAAGAATTAAAAATAAAAATCACTCCCTGCTGTGGCCTCTTACTGAAGAGCAGCCTTTCCTATGTATATGGAGGCGATATTAACAGCACATGGGCCAGTGCATATAGAATTATGCACGTGTCCTGATGATTGATAGTCAGCTATCTACCTGTCTTTCTTACAGATGTGTTTTGTAGAAAGCCCGCTGCCATTGTTAAGGCTTCACTGCTGTCACAAAGATGTGGCTGTCATAAATATCCCCTAACAACTATGTTTGCTGCTTATCTGAATTAGTTAGAATGCTGTTTGCAGCTCCAGTTTTGAAAGAAGCAGTTTATTTTCCACCTCCTATTATTTCTTTTTCCATTAACCTCTTCCAGGGAACATTTTGTTTTCAGTTGTGATAAATACACATAGGTTTCAAGTCCTTGATTATATTTTTACAGTGGCCCAGTGATAAAATTCCAAAATCACTTTCAGCGTAAAGTAGGATTTAAAAAATAAAAGGACAACTTGAAAACTATGATTTGAGAGATGGATAAATCTTATTGCCCTAGCCGTATTTATTTGGTGTCCCATTCACTAATTACCTAAGAAAATGTGCATAAATCTTTAAATTTAAATTTTAAATTTTAACTCTTTGGTAGCATTTCAGATGGCTTGTTTGATATGTCTATTTGGGGGCCAAAAGAATAGTAGCCATATTATTACATATTTCAATAAATATAATACATTTGACATTGGTTAATATACTAAAAGGGCCTTGAAAAATTCTTGAAAAGGAAAAATGCAGATTAATATGAGAGATCAAATGTAACGATTAAAAAAGTAAGGCATGATTTTAAATGTTCATTGGAATGTATTTTAAAGCTGAAATGAAAAATTAAAGTCAAAAGTTTATTTGTAATCTCAGCAGGAAAAATGACCTAGTAATATACTTTAGAATAATGGCCAAGGTGTTATATATAAGAACTGTTATTAATAAGTGCCTCAAACGGTTTTCATAGCTAGCAAGAATAAGAATAAAAGGAAAGAGATTCAGTGAGCCATTCTCTTGTACTTTAAATAGCAATTTGATGTAGTAGCATCTGATAAAACTGGAAGTGCTGGGAGTTCAAAAGGGCTTGAGTGACACAAAATAAGTATAATACAATTGTGATTTTTAAGTGGGTCACACTTAGGCAATAATTATTTATTTCGTAGAACTAATTCACATTTCCAGTAGTACAGGGCTTACATCAATTCTCCATAAGAAGCCTTTGCCTTGAATATAAAAATAACTCTCGTCCTTCTGGAAAGGGGTGTGCAGAACACAAAATTTAAAGTTAAAGTGAGATTGGGGCGGCGGTTAATTCAAGCAAGAGTTCCTTAATGAAAAAGAACCACATTTGAAATCAGCCAGTTTAATTATTGTGCTGCATAAAGGCTGTTGTCCCCTGCTCAAGGCAAACCTGATTGCTAAGCTGTGGCAGCCTCCAGATGAGCAGAGTTGGTCTCAGCTTAGCAACGTCCAGTTATGATCATCCAAAACACTTGTGTTTCTCATTAAATGAGTGTGGCCATAACTTGCTAGATTCTTGAAGGCCTTTGCAAGTACTGGCATATTCTTCAGTGGATAAACAGTATTATTTTCTTTAGCCGATGCTAAACACTTCCTTTGGTTTACCCTCCATGGAAAAGAAAAGACTTAGGCATAAACTCTTCCATGACGCCAAACATCCAGGTAAAAGCTGAAAATCCAAATACCTGATCTTGTCTATAACGTCTAGACAGTTGATGACATAGGAACAAAACATTGAGATTTTCAACTGGACTTTTCAGTTTTTACCTGAATTTTCAGTGTGATAGCCACAAGACTGTGGAGTTAAATCTAAGAGCACAAATGCATATTTGTATGAGCAGATTTGGGGTGCTAATAAACTTAATTACATAAAAGAAGTCACTTCAGAATAATATATTAATTCATTTCTTTGTCATAATAAATTATTATGCATTTGAAATAAAATAATTTTGGTAAAACATAAGACTTTAATTTTAGTGTTAACTTCATTTCTTCTGGGAAAAGTGCTTAATTTAAAAAATAAAAGAAAAGGCACTATTAATTCCAATTAATGCTATAATTATTCATCTTATAGTGAATGTAGTAACAGTGGCTTTCATTTTGGTAATTATGTATGTAAAAGACCATGATTACACTAATTATTATATAAATAGTGTGCTTATTCAGGTAGGTAGCATTAGTATATGAAAATGGACTTATAGGATTAATATCTTCTCAAGCAAATTGTTTTTCTGAATTGATAGGAAAATACTTATGACTTTTATGTATTATGGAGTAGTTGATTAAATAAAAAGAAAGCCCTAATATCTAATTTTATAAAAACTAAATTAATGTGTGCATAGTAATTTGCAATATTCAATGAAATTCATATATTCTCATTTGGTGATAATTGGCCCATGAATATAAGCCTTCTGAAACAAGAACCAGTTTGTATAATTAATCATTTTTATGATTCTTCTTTGGTTTCAAACTGTCATCTTCAATAGCAGTTTAGATTCTAAAGCAGTTGTTAATTATAGTGTTAATTTTTTTTATGGCTGACAAAATTGTGTTTAGTTTTAGAATTTCAAAACTGCTAAATTTATCTTGAAAAACTGCTGCTTAGAACAGTAGCCTCAAATCACAGTTTAGAAAGCAGAGTCTGAAGTTGCTCCAATCATCTGTGAATCTTGATTCACCCTGACCTGTATAGAAATGGAGTTGTTTCTTACGTGAGTATGTGTGCTACTAGTGGCATCTCTAAAATATAATATGCAATAAAATATCTGCGTATGCATGTTCTCTGTGTAAATATTTGTATGCCATGTAGGTTGGACTTGCAAAGTGAGGAAGTGAATGAATCATTATATTTCACTTTTAAGAAAAGTTCACATGAGTTTTTGAGAATACCAACTATCATGACATCTTTTAAATTGTAAAGCATGAAATATTGATTGTGTAAAGAATACTTAAGCTTATAACATTGTAGAAGAAATTTTGCACAATTACTTTTAAGCTTGTAGATAAAACTGATCAGTGGCTCCTTCCTAAGAGTGTTCTCCTAATGGCCAACCAAGAGTTTCTGAATATTTCGATTAAATCTTTTATGTTTATTGGTTTCAGCATTAAGATCCCTTAGAAAGGGAACATAATAAAAAAAATTTTAATAAATAAAAATAAATAAATAAGAAAGTGAACACCTTCTAGTATCATAAAGACCAGCTATCCTTTTGCCAGAAAAAAAAATTCGGGTTGGCAACCCTCCTTTGGTTATCCCATTCCTCAGTAGGTTCTTTCTAACCTTTGGAACTCCACATCCATAGAATGTACACAAAGTGGATACTTAACAGCTATCTGATAGAACAGGATAACACAGTCTCGCACAATGCCTGGCACATAATAGGCACTCAATTAATACTTGGTGGGTGGAATGAATGATTCATGCGTGAAAATTTGAGGAAAAATTAAGGGAAAGCTTAATTGTATAAAGCATTTAGGATGCAGCCTCCAAGTTGGCTCCAGATTGATGGACAGGAAAAAATTTAGTTAATTTTATTTGCACAGAAAAGGATATTTAGAAAATATGTTTAGAAAGGAGTGCTTATCCTTCTTCCACAGTCTCTGTCCCAGTTTCCCTCCCCTCCTGTGCTTTTAAAAGTGAGCAATTGGCCACTAGTGTAATGAAAGTATAACAGTTGATTCAAACAGTTGTCAAACCACTGGAAAAATGCTTCCTTTTCATTGTGCTTTTTTTGGACACTATAGATATGGTAAATCATGAACTGCATTATAAAAATACCTCTTTTGTGCCCAAACATTCAGTAGGAGGGAATGACATTTCTTTTATTACCTTGGTAAATGTTTTTAAGGTGTTTAGCAATAAGCCTTCTTTTTGTCAAAACTGCTTAGACGCAGTGGTTGCTAAGAATTTATTAGGAAAACCTATCGTTAATAATATCAGGAAAAGAAAGGATATATGTTTAGTCAGCTAATATGACAGATCCACTTGAGTCGTACATGCTTTTTCTTTTTCCTGCCATTTTCTTGATCTTTTGTGTTATGGAAAAAGAAGTAATTGATGTTTAGAAAGTTTATTTTCCATTATTGCCCATCGGCCAATGTTTTTAGCATTTTCTCCATCTTTTGGACAGAGAAATAGACAGAGAAATGGATTGTTCCAAATAGTGTGTGGGGGGGTGATAACGCTAAAAGATTTCCGAAGAAAGAGGTCGATAAGATTTTAATACAAATGGGAGCAAGGCCATCCAGCTTTAGGCCTCAGTAAATTAACTCTTTCTTCTTCAGCTGTTTGTTTTTTTCCCACCACTGGGAAAAACTTCAGCGTTTTGTCATGCTTCCTATAATGCTCAATTTTAACATGAAAAAAAGATATTTTTAAAATGCTAATCTCTTAAGATAGCATTTAAAATAAATGGTTTCCTTCCATCTTTGCTGGCTTATTGAAATTGATATAGACCCATATTTGTTACTATTTACTTTGACTTTTATGTTCTTCTTTTATTTCTTTCCTTAATTAGGTGGTAATGGATTTTTTTAAAGTGTTGTTCTAAGAAACATGCAGTAAAAATAAACCACTCATTTAAGGATACAGGGAAGAGACCTTCGGTGGAGAGGTCTCAGGCTTCACGGGTGGATGAGGGTTCCATTTGATGGGATTTTCAGATGAAAAGAAATTCAAAAATAGTCAGATATCATCCAACTACAATAGGTTAGAATGCTGCTAAATTTCACAGAAGTTTTAACCAGTTGACTGGTAATAGCAGACTCTGCAGAGCAGAGACTAATATAAGTCTTAACTTTTTCAACTGCTCTAAATACTAAATTACACACAGTGTATCTTTTCGTGGTAGAACTCTGTAGTATACTTACACCCTCTGTATACTGCATTCCGGCTTGGAATTCTGGTCGGTGGTTTCATCCATTGTTAGAAGTGATGCTAGACTCTCCTGAGAGTTAAATGCAGTGGAGCTGTATTTATGCGAAGCGGGTATGCTTGGTCGTTCAGTGGGTGTTTCATTGCTTATTACCTCCCACTTTGCTTCCATCTGTGTGTGTGGCAGAGGGAATTGTCCTAAAAAATACAGGCTTTCTCTCAACACAAATGTGTATTTGTATACCAGTAAGTCAACAATCTCCTGAATTTGGGTGCTATTATAATTGTACTTTTTGAAAAAGCTTTGAGAGCTTAGAGGGATTTAGCAGTCGTTCTGTGAAAACTGACGTACATTTCCCTGGTTTCTGTAAAGCATGAAAAATAATGTGTATTAAAGTGGAAAGATAATTTGTAAGATAACTTTTGAACACAAAACTTTTATTTTGAGATTAATACAGGAGATGAATTGCCGCGTATCTGTTTGGAATCAGTGGTTAACAAAATAGTCCCACACGCTTTTGTTTAATGCTGATGAACCACACACATCCATGGAATATTTATCTTGAAACCTAGAGTCCTGCTCACTTAATTTGTTTGCCATGCTTAATGTATCTGAGAAACCAAACTGAAATTACTGAGTGCTTTTCTAATGTCTTAATTATCCAAGATTTAAAAAAAAAAAAACTAAATTAAGCAATGCCCAAGACAGATATTTTTACCATAAAAAATATTACATTGGGCTGGTAGAAGTTACTGCAGAGAATGCAGCTATTTAAAATCAGCTGTTAGGTACTATAAACCCTTAAAAATTACTAAAAAGTGAGGGAAGTTTGAGGACTTTCAAAATGGTTATTAGCCATGTGCTTATAAAAAGGGACACATGAATGATATTTGTGTGTTTAACCCTGGTTATAAAAAGTTATTTGATTTTTATAACAGCATGTTCAACAGTTACAATTCAGCAGTTACAGATCTTTACAACTTGAAGTAAAACTGTAGAATCCCACAGTAGAAAGTGCCACAACAAGGAATTAGTTGGATTAGGATGTACTGGTCGTATGTGAAAAATAAAAAATATGTATGTGAATGTCTATACATGCGTGTATGTATGTGTATACTTACAAAGAATGATTATATTTGAACTTTGATTTTTAAATGCACAACAAAAAGTAACTCTGACAAAATTTTTCTTATGATCTGAAGGAGCTCTTTCTCTGCCTCCAGTTCATGAAAGTTACCTGTTATTAAAAGTGGGACTATTTAAAAGGAAATTATTTGTGTGAGTTTTTAAGAAAGAAAATGTGACAAAATATAAGGTAAACTTCTAAAAAAAAAAAAAAGCAGCTCAATATAGGTGAAAAGAAGAAAATGGAAGAAAGAAAAAAAGGAAGGAAGAAAGAAAATAAGAAAAAAATTAGAAGAGGAGGAATAAACATTAAGAAGAAAAAATATGAACATTAGTCATTCAGGGTTTATATAATGTGCCAAGTACTACACTAAGCTCATTATATTTTTGTCTTATTTGATATTCATAACAGTTCTAGAAGATGGGTTTAATAAGTCCTTTCACGTAAATGATAAAGTAAAGATCAGAGACGTTAAAACCATACCTTTTCTAAAGACACACAGCAAGTGAGTGGCGAAACTGGGAGAGAAACCATGATCTGGCTGCTGAGGTAGAAAAAAGTTAACCCTGGTTCTGTTTTCAAAGTGTTGTTACTCCACAATCTGTGCCTTCCTTTAGGTCACGAGACGCCCAGGCAAGACAACCAGTTAGACTGATGAGTTTATTTGGGGTGGGGTGGGGCAGGGTCCAAAGGCAGCCACTAGCCCACTCAGCCAGAGAGGAGGGGACAGATCCAGGATGTGGTCTCAGAAGTAGTGTGGGGGCAGGAGACAGGGAGGCTAAAACGATACATTTTCATGAATTTTCCCACAACTTTTGCACTTTTGCTTTTTATTTTTGACCTTTCTTCTCCCAAGAATCTTAGAAGATTAAAAACAATCTTTAGAATCTTTTAGCAGGTGATTCAAAACACATTACTGGCCTGCCATTCTGCCCTGGAATGCTGGCATTTCTTAAAAGGGTGAGGCTCCTAACTGCTCCACATCATGGGGTGAAAGTTATGTGGTCTTTAGCAAACCATTTAGCTCCCTGCACTTCCCTTTCCTACTAGTTAGAGAAAGGTCTACACCCTGTTCCTTAACAGTCTCACATACCAATCAGAATTAATTCATGAAAAAAAAATTTTTGAACTAGAAAAATGCTGTAGAATGGATATGTACGCCTCATACAGATTGTTTTTAGGAGCCTTTTCAATTTGACTAACAATTTAAAGAAAAAGAATGCATGGCTATTCTATGATGGACTCATAGTACTTTCTTTACTTAGATTACCTTTCTCATCCTCTCCACATCTCTATTAACAGTCTGGTCGGACATCCCATGGTCCCCATTTTACAATTGCAGCAATGAGTGCTTGACCATTGCCAGCAACGGAGATGAGAGTAGGACTTAAGTTTCTTGTCCAAATCTGAGGTTCATTTTACCTCCTCCTTATGGCCAAATTGCTCCCTCAAGAACTACCTTTGGCCTTAGTTCCCTCAGCTGTAAAAAGTAGGAACATACGGTATTTATAAAAGGTGATTACTCTTAGAGTTAACATTTTATTATCTCAGGAATCAGAGCCCTGAGTTCTTTTGGCATTAAAATGCTTTATATGGCTAGCAAAAAAATAGAAAACAGTTTCATCTAACAAGGGATGGAGCAGCTATTTGTGAATTCTGCCTGTGAAGCAGTGGGACTATCCGAGTCATCCCTAACCTATGATGGGGACTTCAGCAGATAAATCTGAAGGCAGAAAATGTTTCCAAATCTACTTTGATTCAGAACAATACTGGGAAATCTTTGAGCCCCTCTTTTATGGTATTTCCTTGATTTAACTATGGACTATTTTCTTCACATTGCTTCTCATATATTTTTTAATTGATTGAAATGATGCATTGCCATAAGAAACTTGTGAATCTTTTTCCCTATCGTAAATGTAAATTGTTTGGGAATTATTCTAAATTGTTATATTCAGGGGGAAAAAATCCATAGTGATGTTCTAGATTTAGCCTTTAGTGCCTTGATAGAAACTTGAAGAGATGCTGAGGCAATGTTATTAAAATGCCATTTGCTTCCCTGCTACTTGCTTGACACACAACAGATATCAGGAAATGTTGCAGTTGTCACTATAAGAAGGTACATTTTAGACTATTCATTTTTTGAATGTCAGGGAAGATTTTTTTTTAAAATCTGTGCCCAAATTCACACATTTTGACCTATAAAAACATGATCATTAATTTTCATCTGTATTTTGTAGTCATCATATTCCATAACAATTCACCACTATATCTTTAATTCAAACACAGTACCTGGCATATAATTGGTGTTCAATCAATGCTGATTGAATAAGTATTGAATAAATTTATATGCAAGTTAGGACAAGAGAGCAGTCTTATTCTTTAACTAAGAAACATGAACGAAGATTTTTCCTATTTAACGATTAAGGTATTATTGGATTACAAGTCTCCTAGAGAAAATCTTAAATGCGTTTATGCTCCTGAGCCTTCTTTCTAGCCATTTCTAATCAGAGAGTACCAGGTAAGAAGAGCAAGGGATTGCCAAGAGTAAAAAGGACAGTTCTGTCCAAACAGATGATGTTTACAGCCATAGATGTAAAGTGGAAAGAGTGGCCTTCTTGTTTTTTAGAACACCTGTTTGGTCTTACCTACAAGTAATTCAAATGCCAAAAATTATTACTTTGGGTGTGGAAATAGCCCGTGAATACACATTCACACATTCAAGCTAAGATTATACTTAAAGTGCTTCCTGATGGTGATATTTAATTCTAAAAATGGGGCAGTCTGCAGTTCACCTTCTAAATCTAACATTACAATCATCTTGGGTTATTTTTAAGTCAACTAGATGAAAAAGTGTAATAGGATGAGGTAGGTAAGTTTATTTCAAGTTTCTAGAAGCAATTGTGTTCTTATCATGTTCCACTCTAGAATTTTTTTGTCAACAAAGCAAATAAATATGTCTGTGAAATTTATGATAGTATAAAGAGGAAAAGACTTGGCAGAACAAATTCTTTTTAAAAAACAAACCAAGCTTTTGCCAACTTAAATGAAACTTTAGGAAATCAAAAAGAGGACAAGATACATTTAGAATACTGTAAAAACTTTCGTGAGGACAAATCTGTATTTTTAAGGGCATGTGTTGTATTATAGCAGTATTACTCCTACTCCATTAAAGAGGTCAAATATAGTTAAGTTTCTGGGTTATTTTGTTTGTTTAGCAGACACATTTAAATTTGATAAAATTCATTTTTTGAGAAGTTAGGTATGCACTTTTATATAACATAAATTATTTATGCTATATCATTTATGCTATATAAATGTGCACATCTAACTCTTCAAAAAAGTTAGATGTGTAAATTTATATAAAATATGTAAAGGCATATATTCAAACTTTAATATTCCGTAACCTTTCCTAGGGTCATTTCTTAACAGTGTTGCCGTTACTACCACATGAAACTATGTAAACACATTTACCTATTTTCTTATTTTAGTATATAGTTTCTATACATTGCTAGAAATGAAACATTACAGAGGGCATTACAGATATCATTAACGTAAATTTGCATCCTGTTTAGCAATAATATAGCTGTCTCCTTGGGAACCAAACTGAGCTCTTTATGAGCAACATATTATGTATTATTAGTTAAGATCTGCTTTTCCCCCCAACATTCAAAGTTATATAAAGTTCTGGGGCACTTTAGCTTTAGCTGGATTCTCATCTTATATGAGAAAAAGTTATAAATGTATTATTATGATTGGGCTTTTGTCTTTTCTTGGGCTTTCGTTTTGTTGGTGTTTTTTGGAAGGGCTTGGTCAGGGGTTGGAGGAGGGAAAAGAAATAGTGAACCTATTCTCTTACACAAAGGTAATCCAACCCTTTGCTGCTTATGCTTTTTGTTAGCTCTTTTGTATCATTTATTTTGGGGGCCTCATTTCCCCAGTGTGGTATTTTCTAAAATTGAAGAGAAAAATGAAGAATAGTGGAATATAGGAAAAGAGCTCAAAGTAGGGAAAATGGATTGAGTGTCATTCAATACTATTGTGAACTTGTGTCATTGCCTAAAAAGAAATTTGGATTCATTTCAATAACTAGACAAGTATTTAACCATTCAAAAACTCATTCATATGACTAAATGAGAAATCTTATTGATACTGCATTTCTCAAAATAAGTTGAAGAGCTTACTTCCCCCACCAGTATATCATTTCCAGAATTATATTCTTGAAACATTTAACCTTAGTACTAGAACACTCACTTAAGGATATATTTTGCAGAATGACATTGTCACTCTCCAATTAGTTTTCTTAGATAGTATCTGAGAATATCATCCTTGTAATAAAAATTTTAAATTCTATTTGTTTGGCTCTGTATAGTGAGTAATTTTCTAGCTGTAGATGTGATCTCAAAACTTAGATTTATTTGCTTCATCTTTTTTATTTTTAAAAATGTGTATTGCTTGAGATGAATGTATGTTCTTAATGTTTATAGAATATGTGGATATCATGTGTAGCACTACTACCTATAGATGAATTACACCATCTTACGGAATAAAACTTCAAGAAAATGGCTCTAAAGTCTAAATCAATTTTATTCTATATGAAAACCATTCAGACTTCTACTCAATCTTGTTTCTCATCTTCAAATAATTTTTTTTCTATTTCAAACACTTGCATGATATCTTTACACAATTCAATTTTTGGATGCTATGTAGAGAAATCATTATCCTTTAAAACAGCTAACAAAAATTCATACATTCAGTTTGCCTTGGGGGGTTAATTTCCTATTTACTGAATTGTACACAGAAGAAGATATTATTCTGGAAATTTTATAAATCCTCCCTTTTGGCAAATCAGTATAGCACACTGGCTAAAGATATAAACACTGGAACCAGATTACATTAGTCCTGATATTTGCTAGGTCTGCAACTTTAGCAAGATTATTTAATCTTTCTCTGCCTCAATTTCTTCTGCTGTAAATTGAAATTGTTTTACCCTACATAAGATTGTTGTGAGGAATGAGTTAATACATGTAAGTAGTTAGAACAGAGTTAGCTACCATTACTAGTACTACTATTCATCATTATATCATCATATATGTCTTGCTGAAAAAACCCAAGCACTCTTTCCTAGTAGGAAGATTTCTTTGCATATGTAAACTATTCCTTTGCCATGTGTATTGACACATTAGCAATACTTCAGAAAAAGAATCAATCGCATTGACTAGAAAGAAAATACTACATTTATTTCAAAGTCTTGGTCAATAATGCAATTTTATTTGCTGTGTTCATTGTAAGTCTGGTCTTATGAAGAGTTTTCATTACTAAAAGTGCCTTAATGTGGCTGCTGTAATTGTATAGGCTACATAGGTTTTAAAAGTTTTATAAAGTTGGTGAGTGATTTTGCTTCTGAGAGTGACATGGTTCTCTTGAGTGCTTAGGTTAAGAGCAACACCTCTTGTTCCAAAGAAGATTTGGTTTCCTTTGCATTCCAAGGGAAACATCTGCTTTGGAAGGAAGAGTCTTTAGGCTTCAAGGCTTTCAGACACGAAAGATAACGTGTTCATCATTTCTCCATTAATTTGCTTTGCAGCTTGCAGTCCCCCACAATGATGAATGGACCCGATTTGCCAGGACCCTCGTGGAGATTCGCGCTAACAGAGCTGACAGCGAGGAGGAGGGCACTGTGGAGATATCCACCTAGTGGAATCGAGCCGCCCTCACCGCAGCCCCCACCTTCCCGGAGCTCAGCGTCCGCAGTCAAGTGCTTTGTATTTCGTGTCCATTCAGTATCAGTGTTGCTGTAACATTTTGGGTGCCATGTTGTGCCGGCTTTGCTCCAAGTATTCCAAATATATCCTGCCATGCTTTCTCCACTGACCTGAAATTCACCAGAGCATTTCTATCTTTATATTTCTGTCTCGAAATTGAAGGGGGGGGCCTTTTACGGGTTTAGTTGTTGCCTTTTAACTACTTAGTAGCTGTATTTAATAGCTGGAAACCTCTGGTTAAATTTGTGCTTACATGCACTTCTGGAGTAGTCCTATTAAATCCATATGAAGCCAGATATGATTGGGTGCAGATGTGGTATGCCTCATGATATGGTACAGGGCCAAAGACTTGAGATGTGGTGTTTTACATGGTGACTCACATTATGAATGGATTTACTAGAAGAACATTGCTGTTCCTTATTTATTGTAGTGTGCTGCATGGAACGTATTTATTTGAAAGCATTAAAATAAACGATCCTAGAGCATGTGCATAATGAGAGGACTGTATTCTCTCTGCTGCTGTTGAGGTTACATTAAGTTCCAAATAACAATTACAGTATGCCAGTTCCACTGAAGACATGAAATCTTTAGAGGTTTGTTGCAGTGAATGGAATGAATTTTAATGCCTATTATTTCTAGGTACTTTAACAATATTTCAAATATAGTTGACCGTTGATACTTGTCATTGACACTAACACAGTCTGACAAAAGTCTGTGGTTCCTAAATATGACACCAGTGTTGCCAATAAAATATTCCAAACCAGGTCTGCACCAGTGTGGGTAAATCCTTTGCTTGGAGAAAGCCTAACTCAAATTCTGCTGTGGCAAGGGGTGGGAGAGATACATCAAGGCCATGTTAAAGACTGATCATGAATTTATTTTCCCAGTCAACCTGGCTGGACTTAAACCAAGACCTCTAGTTTTATTTTTATGAGGGTATGTGTGTGGTTATTTTTGGAAAGCTTCTCCTCGTCTCTTTCAGCAAAGCCACCCTTGCCCAAAGACAATTTCAAACAGTGGACTAGAAAGATGAATTAAGATGAACAAATACCAAATGTCCTACGCATTTATTTTTTTAAAAATTTATACCAGAAAATGATGTTTATTACTATTGGGCTAGGAAATATGTCTATAAACAACTTTAATAAAGCTTTTTTCAAAAGGTCACTTCATGCCTAGAGAAAATGAAAATAAATAGTGGTTGAGTCATGAAAAACATTTGAAGACAGGCTTTCAGCTTTTTAGGAAGAGAATTTCCATTGGTGCTTTGTTGGTAGGGACTCCTTGAACTGTAGGGTTTCTTTTATTTTTGAAATAATGGTATACTTTTCTCCAAGTGCCCCAACCTTTTTTGGCACCAGGGACCAATTGCATGGAAGACAGTTTTCCATGGACTGAGGTGGGAGGGATGGTTTCGGGATGATTCAAGCATATTTATTGTACAAACCTCTCTGGTAATGATAATCTGCATTTGCTGCTGCTCCCCAGCGCTAGCATCACCGCCTTGGCTCCACATCAAATCATCAGGCATTAGATTCTCATAAGGAGCATGTGACCTAGATCCTCGCATGCACAGTTTACAGTAGGGTTCGAGCTCCTACAAGAATCTAATGCCATTGCTGACCTGAGGAGGAGGAGCTTATCGGTGATGCAAGTGATGGGGAGCAGCTGTAAATACAGAGGAAGCTTCGCTCACTCATCCACCGCTCACCTCCTGCTGTGCAGCCCGGTTCCTAACAGGCCATGGACCAATACCAGTCAGTGGCCTGGGGGTTGGGGACCACAGTCCTACAGTATCTAGATATTGAAATTCCTTGTGAACAGAAATTAAAATTTTACAGATACAAAATGAGTGTCTGAAATAGGTTTTAAAAAAATCCAATGAAAAGTACTAGGGGAAAAAATTTCACAAAAATACCATACAGTACTTGAGAATAAATCAAAAACCCTTAAGTTATTATTATGGATCAAACTTTGAATGACTCAATGAGTTAAGCCTGTCAAGAGCTCAGGGCCCAAGTCACTTGCAGTAGGCAATGAAGAGCTTATGTGCTTATCTGTCCCATTGTGGTGGCTAGGCTCCACGACAGTCCACGATTCCTGTGTAGTGCCGTCCCATGTTGAATCTCAGCTGACCTTGTGTAACTGATAGCATACAGGGGAAGTGATGCTATGTGGTTTCCAGGATATCTTACTTCAGGCTGCTATTACAGAATACTATGGAATTCACACTGAGTGGCTTAAACAACAGAAATTTATTTCTCACAGTTCTGGAGGCTAAGAAATCCAAGATCTGGTGTCTGGTGAGGACGTTCTTCCTTGTTTGCAGGTGGCAATCTTCTCATGATATCCTCACGTGGTATATGTAGAGAGATATGATCTCTCTCCTATCTTTTCTTATAAGGGCACTAATCCTATTCATAAGGGCTCCACCCTCATGACATAATTACCTCTCAAAGCCCTACCTCCAAAAATCATCACATTGGGCACTTAGGCTTCAACATACGAATTTGAAAGGAATATAAACATTCAGTTCATAGCCCAGAACAAGGCATAAGAAGAATTACAGCTTCCTTCTAGGTCTCTCGGCACATTCACTCCTGATGCCTGAGCCACTGTGTAAGAAATGCAACTGACCTTCAGACCACACAGAAGCTGACCGAGGAGTGGCCAGGTAGATAGGGAAATACCAGGCAATCCAAAGCCATTCAAGTCATCCCAGCTGATGTGTCACATAGAATGTGGTGGCCGTGAAAATGTGACTCTCAGATCTCCTATTGCAGAGGACATAATTGACTGACAGCTTCAGCTACTTTGCTTTGAAATCCATCACCATGTGGCCATGCTTCCCACAGGCTGTTCCCAGCCAAGGCCAAGATACTAAGGTAGCCCTGTACCTGGGAGGCACAAAAGTTCTCTGAGTTAACTTTGGCTCAAGGACTCCCTGTTAGCATTGCTAAAACTTTCTTAGAATTGTGCTGCAATCTAAGACAACCCAACCAACCAACCTTCCTTCCTTCCTTCCTTCCTTCCTTCCTTCCTTCCTTCCTTCCTTCTCTCCTGTATTTCCCTCTCTCTTTCTCGATGTCTGACCAACATCATTGTCTGATGGCTCTCCTGCAAAACCTAGCTGGGATGTGCTAGACCTGATAAGAGAATAAAGAGATTATACATCAAAAGAATCGCAAGAATTAGCACATACCATTAGGAGCCAGGGGGGTAGCACTGGGATTGGATTTTGAGGTGTTTGATCAAGGGGGCCAGAATGTAGATTTGATAAGGAAGAGTTCATTGACTTTGAGGGGTTTTTGGAGGGGGAGAAGTAGGAGATATGTGATTTTATACTCTGGCAAGGACCCTAGGGGATAGAGTGGCTCTTAGAAGACTGAAAAAGATGTAGCCTACATTTACTTATGCCTGAGTTGCCACTGTTGATAGTACAGGAAGAAATAAAGATGAGGGAAATGGATATGTTAGGATGGATGTGTTATTTAAGGCCAGATGACACACCTAAGAGTTACGTTACATAGGAATTCCCAG
Organism: Cheirogaleus major; assembly: GCA_963574435.1. Classification (NCBI taxonomy): domain Eukaryota; kingdom Metazoa; phylum Chordata; class Mammalia; order Primates; family Cheirogaleidae; genus Cheirogaleus; species Cheirogaleus major. The sequence goes on along the minus strand of CAUYPO010068308.1, from coordinate 3,045 downwards.
AGTAGACACCTTTCACCAAAGCCATTAGCAATGAGCTGGTAACAGAGGCATAAAAAGGCTCTTTAGGAAGTTTCATGGTGGCTTTCCTCTGCAGCCCAGGGCTGATGGTAGGAGAGACAATCACAGAGTGGGGCTTGTTAGTATCCACAGTGACGATGGGAGCCCGGAGTGATAGTGGCTATTTGGTGGCAGTTAACCACCGGGAGTCAGGAAGCCACAATTACAGTAATGACCAGCTAGATCAGAGGGGCGGCCAAGGGTGCTTCACCCATAAGAAGTTTGGGGAATAATTAATAGAACGTGGCATCCCTAGGGGCAAAATAGGCAGCCAAAAAGGATGGTGCTAAACATCTATGGCCAAAAACATAAAGGCAAGAATGGAGGAGCAGGAGGCCGATGGCTGTTACCTCAATAAGCCACATTCCTCTTGTCACTGTGTAGACCTGTGACATTTTTCCAGTCCAGAACCCATTGACTGAAGATGTGCTGGGTTGTTAGGAGGAAGGACGCCATTGCAAACATACCCCATGGTGATCTCCCCAGCCCTTCCCCAGAGGGACTTGTGGTCATTTATTCAAGTGAACATGAAATGCAGAGAGAAAAATGCAGATATTTAAAGACTATTGTATACAATGTCAATAAACAATGTGGATCTGAGTTGACAGTGAGACTCCGTTAGAGTGGTGGCTTATGGTGATAAGGTAATATTAATACAATGAAGTCTTTACTAAAGGCTCAGCTGCAGAGCAGTGGGCTCACTGGGTCTATGGAACCTCACAGTGGCTATTTCCCTAACCCCTGAGTGTTCGATCAGAACTGATAGGCTTGCGTCAGGGCCTGGCCTCTGGGGTAAGAGCTCTCCCAGAAGGGAAGGCCAAGTAGAGATCTCTGAAGCTGCCACACTCCCACCTCCCCCTGCCAAGATAGTAAATTACAAATGTTACATCTCAGGGTCAGGGTAGGAGGATGGTGGGGATAAGTGCCACTCTTAAAAGCCTAAAAGATGTGGAGTGGTGGCCCCTAGGATATACCCTTTTAATACACCCATCTGGCCCCTTTATAAATTAAATGGATCTTGGAGAATAAGGATGAGCACAGCAAGCTGAGTCAAGTAGGATCATTGATCACAGCTGCTGTGCTAGATGTCGTATCATTCCTGGGACAGATAAATAAGGCCTCTGGTACATGGTGTGTGGCCATTGATTGATGAATTCATTCTTTTCCGTTTCAACTGCATAAGAAGATCAGGAACAGTTTGCACTCGTGTGGGAAGAACAATATTCATTCACGATTTTGCCTCAGGAATATGCTACTCTCTTCCCCTCTGTAATCTTGCAAAGAGGTCTGAACTGCCTGAACGTCCACAGGACATTACACTGACCCATCACATCAATGGCTTCGCCCTGATTAGGCAGAATAAGCAAGAGCTAACTAATGCCCCCGAAGTCTTGGTAAGATATATGCGCTCCAGAGGGCAGGAGATAAATTCAAGGAAGAGTTGAGGACCTGCTACGTCAGTGGAGTTTTTTGGAATACCCCCAATGGTTAGGAGCATGCAGGGCTATGCTCTCCAAAGTAAAAGGCAAACTGCTGAAGCTTAGAACCCCTCACATAAAGAAGGATGCATAACACCTGGTAGGACTCTCCGGGTTGTGAAGTTAGCACTTTCCATATCTAAGGATACTGCTCTGGCCATGCAAGGCTTTGGGTGGGGCTCAGCATAGAAACGGACTCTGCAGCAGGTCCAAACTGTAGTGCAAGGAGCTCTGCTGCATGGCCCATACAACCTGTAGAGACTATGATATTGGAGGTGTCAATGGTGGGAAGAGATGTGGCATGGGACTTATGGCAAGTTCCAGTAGGAAAATTACAGCAGTGACCCATGGGATTCCAGCAGAAGGCCATATCATCTGAAGAGAAAAACAGCAGCTGACACGTTACTGTGTCCTGGTAGAAACGGAATTCTTCACCACGGGATATGAACTTACCATGCAGCCAAATAGCCCCATTATAAGTTGGGCCCTGTCAGCCCCACCAAATCATAAGGTTGGACAGACCTAGAAGAAAGCCCTCGTAAGATGGAAATTGTACATCGACACATACAGAAGCAGAGGGCGTAAGTAAGCTGCAAGGAAGCCCAATGCCACCCACCAGGATTTCCCATACCCCTCCCTGATGCTTGCATATACGGTCATATGTGGAGAAGGTGACTTCTCTGTGATCAGCTGAAAGGGGAGGAAAAGTTCAGAGCTTGGTTTACAAAGTGGTTGGCTCAGTTTGTGGGTGAAAGTTGGAATTAGATGACAGCGACATGATCGCCATTCAGGGTAACTTTGAAGGATAGTGAAGAGGGAACTCTTTTCAATGGACAGAGCTGTGAGTTGTAGCACCCAGTCATCCCCTTTGTGTGGAAGGAGAGGTGGCCGAAGCAAAGTCTGTATCCATGTCACTCACTAGCCCAAGCCATCATCATATCTGTCATGATTCTTGCAGTAGCCTCCTAACTGATCTCCCTGCTTCCACCTTTGAACCCCTCAGTCTCTTCTCAATATAACCACAAAAGTGATGTCAGACACCGATGGCTTTCTCATCACTTGCAGTAATAATGGGCCAGGCGCGGTGGCTCACGCCTGTAATCCTAGCACTCTGGGAGGCCGAGGCGAGTAGATAGCTCAAGGTCAGGAGTTCGAAACCAGCCTGACCAAGAGCGAGGACCCATCTCTACTAAAAATAGAAAGAAATTAATTGGCCAACTAAAAATATATAGAAAAAATTAGCCAGGCATGGTGGCGATAGAAAAAATTAGCCGGGAATGGTGGCGCATGCCTCTAGTCCCAGCTAGTTGGGAGGCTGAGGCAGAAGGATTGCTTGAACCCAAGAGCTTGAGGTTGCTGTGAGCTAGGCTTACACCACGGCAAACACTCTAGCCTGGGCAACAAAGTAAGAATCTGTCTCAAAAAAAAAAAAAAAAAAAAAAAATTAAAAATCCTTAGAGTCGCCCACATAACTTCCTCTCGTTTATACCCTCGTATGCTAATCTTTAAT
>CAUYPO010068305.1:0-21563 GCA_963574435.1 Cheirogaleus major | reverse complement strand
TCTCTACTAAAATAGAAAGAAATAAGCTGGACAATTAAAAATATAGAGAAAAAACTAGCCAGGCATGGTGGTGCATGCCTGTAGTCCCAGCTACTCGGGAGGCTGAGGCAGAAGAATTGCTTGAGCCCAGGAGTTTGAGGTTGCTGTGAGCTAGGCTGATGCCACGGCACTCTAGCCCAGGTGACAGAGCGAGACTCCATCTCAAAAAAAAAAAACAAAACAAGATAACATTCCCAAAATATTGGAAAAATAATGGAATGAAGGCTGGGGGAATCAATTCAAAAGAAGGCAAAGAGAAGGAGGAATAGGGAGATGTTATGGACTAAACTGTTTCTTCGCACTCAAATTCATATGCTAAAGTCCTCCCGGCTCAATGTGACAATATTTGGAGATAGGCCTTTAAGGAGGTAATTAAGATTAAATGAGGTCATATGGGTGGGGCCCTAATCCAACCTAACTGGTAACCTTAAAAAGAAAGACACACAACAGGAACATACAAGCAGAGAAAAGGCCATGTGAGGGCACAGTGAGAAGGTAGCCATCTGCAAGCCAAGGAGTGAGGCTTCACAAGAAAGCAATCCTGATGGCACCATGATCATGAACTTCCAGCCTCCAGAACTGTGAGATAATAAATTTCTGCTGTGTAAGCCACATTTATATGGCAGCCCAAGCAGATTAAAAGAGAACTAGGAGAAGCAAAACAAAAGGAACAAAATAAGATAGTAGGAATAAATCAAAATGTGTTAGTAACTATAATAAAACAAAAATATACTAAATTCTCCAATTATTATATAAGTTGATATTTAAAAATAAATCTGGATATATGCTGTTAACAAAAGACAAACAAAAACTTAAGGACACAGAGCAGTTGAAAGATACACTAATCAAAAGAAAGCTGATGTCAGACAAACAACACTTGAAGCCAAAAAGCATTACTATTAAATGATAAAAGATTCAATTCACCAACAAGATTCAACATAACTATGTTATTAAATAACAATCTCAAAATAAAGCAAAAATTAGCATAACTATAAAAAGAAATTAACAAATTCACCCTAGAGATTTTAACCACTTCTGATAATCAGTAGCTCAAATAGATTAAAAAATCAGTAAGTATATATAAGAAATGAAACAATCTAACAGACATAGAACATTACATCCAAAAACTGTGCTCATTTGTGTAGCACATTCTCTACTATGCACAGAATATTTATGAACACCAACTATGTGCTAGGCCATAAAGGAAGCTTCAATAAATTTCAAAAAAAAAAAAAATCAATATCTGTCATAGCCAGCCACCAAGATGGCCCCCCAAATGATCTTAACTTTCTGCAATTCACACTATAGTAGAGTCTCCTCCAATACTGAATAATAACTTGTGTAACTAAGAGGCTGTTGTGGAAACGATGGAGTATCCCTTTTCAGGATAGGTGATAAAAGACATTATGGCAAGGAAATGAGGCATACTACCAATAGTGGTGTGGGTAAGCCATCTTGGAAGCAGATTCCCCTCGAGCCAGTCAGACTTTCCTTTCAGATGACTACAACCTCATGAGAGACTGAACCATATCCACCCAACTAAGCTGCCCTTCAAAATTCTGAACTTAGAAACTGGAATGTTTGTTGTTTCAAGCCACTAGTTTTAGAGGTAATTTGTTACACAGCAAAAGGTAACTAACATAGTATCATAAATACCAACACAATGCTATTAGGTTAGAAAAAACAGGCCAGTCATGGTGGCTCACACCTGTAATCCTAGCACTTTGGGAGGCTGAGGTAGGAAGATCACATGAAGCCAGGAGTTCAAGACCAGCCTGAGCAACATAGTGAGACTCTGTCTCTAATAGAAATATTAGCAGGGCATGGTGACATGCACCTGTAGTTCCAGCTACTCAGGAGGCTGAGGCAGGAGGATCTCTTGAGCCCAGGAATTTGAGGGTGCAGTGAGCTATGATGACACCACCACACTCCAGACTGCGCAACAGAGTGAGCCTCTGTCTCAAACAACAACAACAAAACTTCTGTTTAGGTTAGAAAGAATAGCAAAAAATTAACTGGAAAAAAACCATTCATTTAAAACTGACTAAACCATTTCTTAACAACCTATGGCTCAAACAAGAGGCAATAATGAAAATTAGAAAGTATTTATAATGAACGGTAATAAAATACTGATTACAACTTGTGGTGTGCAACTAAAGCAGTAGCTATAAAGAAATACATTACCTTTATTGCTTCTTATGGATGAAAAAAAAATACAAAAAAAAAAAAAGAAATACGTTACCTTTAAATGATTATATTAGAAAAGAAGGCTATGTGTCTACCTTATGAATTTTGAAAATAGAAGAGCAGAATAAACATACTACCTACATAACCAAGTGTCCACATATGAACTGTATTAATATTTATTTTTATACTACTCAATTTTTAACAAATTCTTAAAAGCCAAGTGTGAGCTAGCATACAGTTTAGAATCTCTGGCATTCCCAAACAGAAAGAGAGAGTCTGCATCCACTAGCCAGCCCTTTGCCATGGGCCTCCATCTGGTGCTCCAGAGGAAGACTATAGGCAGGCCAGGAAACCTAGGAGAGACCTTATAGGTGATGATAGATGTGCAGAACCTGCCAAAGTTTAAGGCTAGAGCAAGGATATTAGGCAAAGCTCATCTATGCTTTGGACCCTGAAGGAGCACAAAGTGGAGATCAGGTATCATGGGACAGACAGGCACAAACTTGCCTGCACTCTGGACCGTTCTCCAACACAAAGCAAAAGCTGTCTGCCACTGAAGGAGAGGCAAAATACCTTCCCTACTCCAGTTGCAGGGAAAGGATGGCTGCTGCTGGAAAGAAGTACAAAACCTAGCTATCCTCACACTTCACTGACACTAGGCAATGTGCCATGTGCCACTGAGACAAGGGCAGGAAATCTGCTCATGCCTAGATCCTTGGATGATACAGAGATCTGCTGCCACTGAGAAAGGGAGTGGTCACTCACTTGTGCCCAAGACCTCCCATTGATACTAGGCAGAGTTTACCTACCATGATGGGAATGAACAGGAAATTAGCCTGAACTCTAGAACAGCACTGTCCAAATAAGACTTTCTATGATGACAGAAATATCCTACATCTGTGCTGTTCAATACACCAGCCACTAGCCACATGCAGATAATGGGTTATTGCACAGTGCAGCTCTAGACTCCATCTAATGAGTAGAGAGAGAGACTGTCTACTCTTCAGGTTGGCAGAGAAAGCCTCACCCCTGAAGTACAGGCATACAGAGCCTGTTTAAGACTAAAGCTAGACAGAAAGACAACTATCACAAGCTCTCACTCATAGGAGCTAAAAAAGTTGATTGCGTGGAGGTAGAGAGTAGAATGATAGATATCAAAGACTGGAAAGGATGTATGGGTGGGAGAGGGTGGGAATGAAGAGAGGTTGGTTAATGGGTACAAACATACAGTTAGATAGAAGGAATAAGTTCTACTGTTTCATGGCAGACAGAGTAGGGTGTATAATACAACAATGTATTATATTTTTTCAAAACACATAGAAAACTTGAAATGTACCCAACACATAGAAATAATAAATACTCAGGTGATGGATACCCTAAATACCCTGACTTGATCATCACACATTCTCTGCGTGTAACAAAATTTCATATGCACCCCATAAACATGCATAAATAAATTTTTTTAATTAAAAAAAGACTAAAGCTGGAAGAGAACCAAGAAACCCACCCTGACCTTTCCAAGAGCCTTGTTCCCAGTAACAAGAAACAGCAATCTATTGCTGTAAGAGAGGCAAGAGCACAGAGAGAGGTATCCTATTTCTGTCCTGTTCCCAAATGTGGCACAAGCTGAAAGATGAAGGGGTACCAAGAGTGCTGAGAAAAAATCATCTAATACTCCAAGCCTTGCACTAAACACAAAGTATTGTCAGTCCATCTCTGTAGGAATCTGAAGACTGGTGTACTGAAGGTAACTATGGAAAACACAACACCCAAACTGCTCAATTACTAATTATACTGATTATATTATATTAATTATATTATATTGTCCATACTAACAACCTGACAGAAGTAGAGGCATATCTATTTCTGGGTGGAAATATTATTTACCTCAGTCTCTGACATTCTTTCACCTAAAAATGTCTGACATTCAATCCATAATTATGAAACACACACAAAAACAAGAGAAAAAACCAGACCCAGAGATGGATGAGATAGTGAATCCATCATACAGACATTATAATTATGACTAATGTTTATGGATTGATGGGGAATTTTAACAGAGAAATGGAAACTTTTTAAAAAGGCAAATGAAAATGCTAGAAATGAAAAATATTTAGAAGTCTGTCATCAGGCTTATCAGCAGAATGAACACAGCAGAAGAAAGAGTAAACCTACAGAAAGATCAATAAAAATTATCCAAACTAAAACAAAGAGAGAAAAGAGTGGAGGGAGAGCAGAGCAACCAAGAGATAAGACAATAGCACTCCTATTTTTACTTGAGTCAAGAAAGTAGGAGTGAGGCAGAAGAAATATTTGAAAAGATAATGAGCAAAAATTTCCTAAATTTGATGAAAGACAATAAACCATGTATTTAAAAACCTCCAAGAAATCAAAGCAGGATAAAAATAAAGAAAAGCACACATAGGCCCATTACAGTCAAACTGGCTGAAAAACAGTGATAAAGAGAAAATCTTGAAGACAGTAAAAAAAAAAATTACACACAGAGTAACAAAGAATGACAACAGACTTCTCTTCAGAAACTATGGAAGCCAGAAGACAACAGAGTAACATCTTTAAAAGAAAAAAATGTCAACCTACAATTCTATACCCACACCCAACAAAAAATAAAAAATAAATAATCATGGCCAGGAGACCTGAACAATAAGAAATGTTAAATAAACTGAATGACAAATGTTAAATCAACTAACTTCAGGCAACTTTTTCTATAAAGAGCCAGTTAACAAATAAAATTGTATAATATTATTTGAAGGTAGACTATGATAGATTAAAGATACATACTAAAAATCATATAGCAATCACTAAAAAACACCAAAAAAAGCCAATACTAAAGATAAAATTAATCATAAAAAAAAGACTCAACCCAAAAGGCAGGAAAAGTGGGAAAAAGAATAGACAGAACAAATAGAAAATAAATAGCAAGGTGACAGATTTAAACCCAACCACATCAACTACATCAATGTAAATGATGGTCTATACTTTGATTATAAGGCACAGATTGTCATATTGAACAAATAAGAATTATTTACTGATACAATTATAGGAATACTACAGAAACTAGTAATAGAAAATTGGAACATTAAAAAGACTAATCTACACACCTATAGTAGACTGAACATAATTCTGCTAGATTTATATTAATATTTAAGACATCTTAAACCATGTCAAATGAAAGCAAATGAACTCATATAATTAAACTCAGCTGAAGTAACCTGACTTAATTATTTTTTGTCTCTCTTGATTTCTCCATATTTTAAGGGCTCCATATTTGTTAGTTCCCCCACCTCACCAAATAGAGCAATGTTCATAAACACTGACCTTGCCATGGCTTTTTTCCACTTTCTGAAAACATTTATTCAGGGACAGATTATGTCGAACAGAATTCTTCCAGCCTGTTGGTGCAGTAGCAAAATACGGGAAACGGTTCAGAATCCAGCTATAAATTTCTTTGACAGGCAAACATTTATTTGGCGAATGTTCAATAGCCATGTAAATGAGAAGACTAAAGGAGTATGGGGGCTTTGAAGTTGCTGATTTTTTTTCTGGGTTCTGGTAGCAAGAGGATCCAAAGGATGGCACATCATCTCCCTCTATGTCATACAATGGACTAACAATTGGAAGACCCTCACTTCCGAGGCTGAAGTTTGTTAGAAGATTAGTACTTTCATGAAGCCAGTTCAAGTTTGTAAGTTCATCATCTGCTGACTCACTGTCCACTAGAGTGGCCTTTGGCCTGGCAGCATCAACAGCTTCAGGCAAGCTTCCCATTTTGTAAATCTGGCTTAATCCTGCAACCTTTTCAGCTCCTGGGGTTTCAGCTCTCTTATCTGGAGTCATTCCAATTACTGGACCCATTTACTCTTATAGTTCTGTAACAAAAGAAACAATAATTAATCAATGCAATACTTAAAATTCTTAAACTCTGGGAAAAAGAAAACACATATTTAAAAATCCTCAGAGAAATTTTGCCATCCATTATCCCACATAATATTTAAGTACAATATTTATACAATGAAGATACTAATGATCATAAAACAAGGAACATAACTTATTTCCTATTATTTGAAATAGCTGTAAATAAAATGCAGCTTTATAGTACCATATGTATGGGTGATATTAACAAAATTAAATAATGTATTTTAAAAACTTAGTAAATGGCTAGCCCACAGTAACCACCTAATAAGTGGTAGATATTATTATTAAAAATGAACAGACTATTTCTTTGAATTATAAGACTTTATAATCTATATATCTTAAGTAAGGATCTATAATTTTACTGTAATAATCATACATGTCCCTCAATCCTGAAAACAATCAAATTTGAAATGCTGTTTAAGCAATATTCCAAATAAACCCTTTCCTAAAATTTGAAATATTTACTATAAAAAGAGAGAAACCATTTCTAATATTTTTATAGCATATCATGCTAAAAAGAGATGTTTTTATTATTTATTTTTGATGCAAATAAAAATTATATAGATGAGGTACAATGTGATATGATACATGTATACACTGTGAAATGATTAAATCAAGGTAATTAACATACCCATCACCTTACATATTTATTTTACTTTGCAGTGAGAACATTTAAAATTTACTCTTTTAGGAATTTTGAAATATATAATACATTATTAACTATTATCACCATGCTATGTGATCACCAGAATTTATTCCTCCTGTGTAAATGAAACTTTGTACTTTTTGACTAACACCTCTCCCTTTTTCCTGTCACCCTTGCCCTGACTGCCAGTATCTGGTAACTACCATTCTATTCTCTATCTCTATGAGGCTGACAAGGTAACATTCCTTATTCACTGATTCATTCCTTATTCAATGTTATTCACTAACATTCCTTATTCACTTTAGCTGATAAATTCATTATCAGCTAAAGTAAATTTACTATAACTTCATTAATTCTTTTGTAAATTCCAGTATTTTTAACTCTGCATTCTGTATCATTTTATCAAGTACAGATATTTCAAGGCTGACATTCTCTTCATAAGGTATGAACTGTCATATTTTCAATGAGAGGGGAAAAAAGCTGTTTCTAAACTATCCTTTTTTATTTCTATTTTCTTAAATGATTTCAGAAGTTTTGTTTTGCTTTGTTAAACACACTTTAATTCAAAAGCCTTATGGGAGAATAATGGACTAGAAAGGAAAGTGATAGATTAATGTGCTATTTAATTCATTTTCAATGGCTCATAAAGATACTTCATTTCTGAATTCAGTGAAAACCTTCCTTTATTCTATTAGATTTACTTATGTTTGTGTAACTGAAATAAGGGGAGATACCTCTAGAGTTTCTGCTTAGGACATAGCTGGCAGCTTACTTCAAGAGTTATGAAAATTGGTCAATTTTAGATGAGAACAGTCTATCTGAATTCTGGTAGCTATCACTAGACAGTCTGTCTCAGAGCACTCAATTAGCAATAGCATTAGATAATATGTTGGGGGCCAGCCATTGTGCCAAACACTTAACATACGATATCTCAATTACCTGTCAATTAAACCCTATAAAGTAGACACTATTATTAACTCAAATATAAATGAGGAAAATGATTCAGAGAGATTAAACAACCTGTTTAAGGTTGCCTGGCTGGTAAGCGGAACCACGAGAATTTAAATGCAGGCAGACTGACTTCAGAACCAAAACTCTAGCACAACATATATCCTGGCAACAGTATATACACATCACCTATGAGTATCAATGACCCAAATCCTGTTATTTTAAATCTTATCAGCACTTTCTCCATATCCAGTTCTAACCTCTCATGTACACTTTTAACTTGAAACATCAAGACAGTGTAAAAAAGATCAAACAATATGTTATAAAAAGTCTATTTCAATCAATTTCCAAAACAACACATACATTCACACATATGCACACAATGTATTTCAGAGCTGAAATCCTGTCTTATGTAAGCGGCCAAATTATTCATTTTATCACCAACGTCTCTCTGTTCATAGAGACTCAAAAAACGTGATGAATGAGAATTCATTGGTTGAATAGTCTTGCTTTCTTTAAAAAAAAAAAAAAAAAAAGACACTCTTTAGCTACCCAGTGTCCAACTGAAGAAGGGAGTGATTAATTTTTAATGTTTGCCTTTTCACTTAAATCTCCATTTATCTTCCATCACATATAGAAATTAGAAAGTACCAAAAGCAGTGGCTAACATTTACTGAGATTTTACTACATTACAAACTCTCCGTTATTAGGGTTTAAAATGCATCATCTCTACTTAACTATGAACTACTACTTATTTCTATGTATGTCTTTTCTTCCTGATGGTGAATTCCGTGAGGGGTAAAGGTCTTTTACTTTTGTATTCCTAATGACTCTTATAAAAATACTAGGTATGAGTAGACACTCAAATCATAAGTATTTCAGACTGAAAGGAACTTATAATCCACATAATTTATGTCTATTCTGTACCAAATGCTGTACTAACTGCCTTTAAGAATTATTTTATACTGGAAACAAATCCTTAATGGTAGGAAACATTGTTACCCTAAATGGTAACAATCAGAAAACTGGAATTCATTGCTATGAATAAGGAAATCCATTTGCCTACGCTTCTAAAGCTAATAAAAGTAGAGGCCTGGCATGGTGGCTTATGCCTGTAATCCTCGCACTTTGGGAGGAGGTGGGAGGATCGCTTGAAACCAGGAGTTGGAGACCAGCCTGAGCAACACAGTGAGACCCCGTCTCTAGAAAAAAATAGAAAAATTAGCTGCACGTAATGGTATGCACTTGTAGTCCCAGCTACTTGGGAGGCTGAGACAGGAGGATCACCTGAGCCCACGAGTTTGAGGTTGTAGTGAGCCATGTACTCCAGCCTGGGCTACAGAATGAGACCATGTTTCAAAAAAAAATGTAAAGCCAAAATTACAAACTAGGCTGAACTCAGTATCCAAAGTTTGGGCCGTTAGGGTTAAAGCTCAATCTCTTAATGAACTTATATTTTTAGTAATGCTACTTAAACAGAAGTTAATGAATTAATTACTAATGTAATAGATACTCAAAAATCAGTCTTTAGGTAACTACGGGCATGGTGGCTCATGCCTGTAATCCTAGCACTCTGGGAGGCCAAGGCAGGTGGATCGCTCAAGGTCAGGAGTTCGAAACTAGCCTGAGCAAGAGCGAGACCTTGTCTCCACTAAAAATAGAAAGAAATTAATTGGCCAACTAAAAAAAATATATAGAAAAAATTAGCCAGGCATGGTGGCGCATGCCTGTAGTCCCAGCTACTCGGGAGGCTGAGGTGGAATGATTGCTTGAGCCCAGCCAGGAGTTTGAGGTTGCTGTGAGCTAGGCTGATGCCACAGCACTCTAGCCTGGGCAAAGAGTGAGACTCTGTTTCAAAAATAAAAAAAAAAAAAAACAACAACTAATTTAAATGGTTGCAAATGTTATTCCTTGAATTACAAGTTTAGAATAAAATTCCATTAAGATGTAAAGCAATATTATGCAGCAAATATGTCAAAGAGTTACACAAAGTGTGTTGATTCAAGCAAAGTTTACAAATCAAGTGCTGACATGGAAAGGCTGACATTCTCTTAGTATGGATTGAACTGCCACTATATTTTCAAGGAGAAAAAAAAGCTGTTTTTAAACTATCCTTTTGGAACACTTTAGAACACTATCCAGTTAGAACACCAAGTCCACTACAATGAATAGGCAAATGACCTTCACAAATAGCAAACAAATATATTAGAAAATATTCAACTCCGAGGCAGGAGGATGGCTTGAGGCCAGGACTTTGAGACCAGCCTGAGCATGAGCAAGACTCCTACAGAAAAGAGAAAAAGTTAGTAGGGTGTGGTGGTGTGCACTTGTAGTTCCAGCTACCCAGGAGGCTGAGACGAGAGGATCTCTTGAGCCCAGGAGTTTGAGGCTGCAGCAGCGGTGAGCTATGATGATGCCACTGCACGCTAGTCCTAGCATCATAACAAGTCCCTGTCTCGAAAAGAAAAGAAAAGAAAAAAAAGAAAAGAAAAGAAAAGAAAAGAAAAGAAAAGAAAAGAAAAGAAAAGAAAAGAAATTATTCAATTTCACTAATGATCAAGGAAATGAAAATCGAAACAAAAATGTGATATTAAATATAATGTATTAATACCTAGCACAGTGCCTGGTATGCAGTAAGCACAAATATTAGTAATAAAAACAATATCTATTTTTGTCCAAATTAACTATGGTTTTACAAAAGGTATACAATTTTGACCAAGGACCTGGGGCCATTTTGGAAAGCTAACTGGCAATATATATGTCAAAAATCATTAAAAATTTCATATTCTTTGACCCAATAATTCCACATGTGAGTCATTATAGTAAAATAATCCTATGTAGGGAAAAAGGTATTTCCTTTCCTCTCCCAACCCATTCTCTTTCCCCCCAACACAGATGTTCATCCAAGAATTATTAAAGATAATGGAAAATTATAAACTAGTTACATCATATCCTATAATAGAGAAATGGTACACTAAAGCACATCTATTCAACCTAATATTTAGTAGCCATTAAAAATGAGTGTCTTGAAAACTGAAATGAAAAAGAGTATAAAAGCTGGTGAAAAAGTAAAACATATACAAAAAAGAACAGTGGTTTATATTACTAACTTGGTAATTTCTTCTTTGTTGTTCTATTTTCCAATTTTTCTTTAATGTGTTTCTTATTTTTATAGTTTAAAATTAAAACAATAAACCAAATGGAGAAAAGACTGTGCTAGATTATTTTTAGTTGTAGTATTTCCATTTCACAAAAAACTCAAATCACAAGAAGGCCACGGACTTATCAGAGGGCTGAAGTCAAAAACAGAAGCCACCTTTCGTATACTTAGTACAGCCTGTTCTGTTACAAAGTTTTTCCGTAACATGAATTAGCTCATTGTTAAATAGGGGAATGATTTTAGTATAATAAAAAAGTCACATTGGTTTGTACATGATTTTTCCCAGCCTATGTTTTCGAACTATTAAATAACAACAGCTGAACCCAAAATAGGCTAACACAGTGGAAAGCAGCAAGCTGCTGAAAATACAGTACTGTACACAATTTTCATTCAACCCATGTTCTTCCTCTTGGCATAGCTTGGCCACATGCTCTTTCTTGGAAGTGCTTAATGAGCTCTTCTCTCCAAATCTTTATGCATTTTACTCTGGCCTCTATAATCCTGTAGCTTCAACTCTTCCTTACACACCCTTCATCTTTTTTTAATCGTAAATTGACAGTAGTATTTCTTTATTTGAGATAAATTTAAGATGTGTTTTTAAGTATTCCAGTATTCTCATTAAGATTTATTTTTGTTAGCATTCTGGTTACAAAGCTGTATGTTTTGGGTGAGCTGACTCACCAACTGTGCACCATTTTAGTGTTTTTAGGAATGTATATAATATGTAATATTACTATAGAAAGATTTGTATATTCAAAACAAAATCAAGAAAACTTTCAGTTTTACTTATTTGGAAAATTCTAGTTTTATGGGAAACTGTCTTAAAATGAATTAAAAACCATTCACTAGCAGAGCATTAATAATATGCACGGTCAGTTTGCTTCATAAAGCAAAAGGCATAAAGAACTAAAAAAAAAACCTGGGCTAGTGATGTAATACTTCCTTTTATTAATCTTTTAAGAATAATATTTCAATAAACTACACTTAATTGTTATACATAATAAATATTATTCAAAATAAGCATTTACGATCAAGAGACTATGATGTGGGATTTCAAAAACATACTCTAATATTTTAGGAGTATACTAACTTAACCCAAGTAATTAAAACAACCACTAATAAACCAATTTCTAAAGCCAAGACATTGCTACCCAAAAAAGTAGATAAATGTACTAGACAATTTAGCTAAGTATACATTTATGTGAAGACTCAAAATCTTCTATATTTTAGGAAGGAGAAAAATTTCTTCTCACAAGGAGAATTTTAAAAGTGTAGAATTCAAGTAAACCCAGCACAATCACTCTGGAACCCCTTCACTGTGTAACTGCCATGGCAGTATCTTGAGAAGAGGGCTTGGGATTTAAATGTACCATTTTTTTCCACAGCTATGCAGTTCATGCATCTCACAAGGTATTTAACAAAGATATGCACATCTGCATATTCAACATAATGATATTCTACTCTAGGACAAGAAAAATAAAATTATACACTAGAATTCTCTAATCATTTCCCAGAATGTCAGAAGAGAGTATCTTTGCTTAGGTTGGTATAAACATTGGTATGAGAGGAATACTTTACAGAGACTAAATAAGAGAAACCAAGTCACAGAATTTTCAATATTATCTAAAACATAACTTACTGCATATTGCACAGAATTAGATGTGTTACATTGATAGGCTTTTTGCCAAAAATTACTAAGGAACCTACTGAACACAAAATTTTGGTTTTAACCACACAGATTTTTTGACTTATGTTATTTAGCCTTCCATGTTGAAATTTGTTTCATGGTCCACTATGTGATTTTCATAATAATTCAGTTGATGTTTCTATGGTGACTGGATGAAATATATGTCCATTGGATCCGGCTTGTTAATTACACTGTTTAAATTTTCTATATTCTCAATTGGTTTTTTTGTTTTGCTTTGGTTTTCTTTTCTTTTCTTTTTTTTTTTTTAGTCTGCTTTCTTTACCAAATACTGACAAATATAATCTCCCACCATACTGGTGAAATTTCTTAGTTTTTCCTTATAGATCAAAAACAGTTAAGAAACAATTATTGTTTTATTTGTATCAGGGCTATCATTATTAGTTGCATTCAAATTTAAAACTTCAATATATTCCTGGCAAATTGAGCTATTTACCATTATGTATCAATTCTTTTTATCTCTAGTAACTTTGTCTTAAAGTCTACTTCAAATGATATACTAGCTTTCTTCCCATAAGTATTAGCCAGGTGTATCTTTTTCCATTATTTTACTTTCAACATTTTTTTCCTTTGTTTCCTTGTAGTCTCTGTCCTAAACCCCATATAACTGAACATATAAAAAATAAGGCATGCATATATTCAGATTTACTTCTATTACCTTATTTGGTGGCCACTCTTTCTATGTCAATTTTTCTCTTTCTTGGCTTCTTTGGAACATTTTTTTTTCCTCATTCCATTTTTTTTTTACCAGCTGCTAGTGTGAAGTTATATATGTATTTCTATCACTGAAGTGTTATCTTACAATTTCTGATACTTATTTATCAAAAGCCAAGGTTATCTTTATTCTTCTCCTGAACAATAAAAAAGATCTTTTGAATGGTAGCTAGCTCAAATACTGGTATATAGCTCTGCCTGGTATATAAAATATTAACTGGTATGTTCCAGTTTTTTGTTTCAATCTCACAAGATGCTATTACTGTTTACACAGTCTATTTTTAATTTACCCACATACTTGCCACTCTCTTTGATCATTTCTTCTTGAATCTCAGACTTTCTACCTATGACCATTTGCCTTCTACTTAAAAAGTAGTCTGCTGGATAACTTTCAGATTTTATTTGTCTAAGCATGTCTTTATTTTGCCACTGTTCTTGAGAGATATTTTTGCTAGATATAGAATTCTACATTGACTGCTATTTTGTCTTGTATATCATTTCATGGTCTTCTATTTTCATTATTGTTTTTGAAACCTGATGTTCCTTTGAAGGTAATCTGTCTTTTCTCTTAAAATTTTTCCCTTTATTAATTCTTTTATATGTGCCATTTTCTTTTCTCTGTTACATTGTAGATTTCTTCAGATTTACCTGTCAGTGTGCTAATTTTTCTTCAAGAGACTATTTGCTTTTATACCTGTTGAATTTTAATTTCAATTACAATTTTCATTTCTAGAATATCTGATTACTTTTCAAAATGTTTGCTCTTTTTCTTATTTTTAAGTCTCTTACTGAACATATTAAATATATTCATTTATATTTTACATCTGATAATCCCAAAATATAAACTATTTGCAGGTCTGATTCCACTGATTTTCTTATATTGTGCCCTGTTTCCTTGAATAGTTTGTAATTTATAAGCCGCTCGTTTTGTTAGAACTTTGCCAATGGGAATTCTTTGATAATGATGATTGTGTTAGGTTTTATCAGGCCCTTGAGAGTAGTGACAGCCCAGGATCATTTTAAATTCCTAGCTTGAGGTTTTGTGTGTATTCATGGTGCAAATCAGTGTGAGAGCTGGTTTGTGGTAGCAAATTTTCAGTGAGATTTTATTTTTTCTGTTTTGTGACAATATTCTAAAAAAATTTTCTCTGTGGTCCCTGGGTACAAGAAGGGAAAGAATTTCTACATCACTCAGAAGGTATAGCTCTATGGGGCTCCAAGTTAACAGGGAAGACTTTCCTACTAGATGCTCCACCTTGTCTGGGCTTTGCTTCCTGATCCCTGAGCCCCACAAGGCCATGAAAACAGCAGCTTCTGATTTGGCAGAAACTCTCAAGGCAATAGCCAGCTTCAAAACTCAGCCTACCTCCATGGGTTTCCAGTTAGTGTTTGGCCTAAGTATTCCTTACTTTTGGTGCCAGAGCATTGATGCATTTCAGATTTTATTTTATCCAGTATTTTAGGTTGTTTCCAGCAGAAAGGTTCATCTAAGTACTTACGCAGCTCACCATGCCACTGACAACAGATGTTTACATTAGTTCCTGATGACAATGCCACTAAAGTTTATTATAGTTATTTTAGCACATCACTTAAGTTTTTTTCTACCTCAACATACTTAAGAAATTCAAAAAAGCCTGGGCGTGGTGGCTCACGCCTGTAATACTAGCACTCTGGGAGGCTGAGGTGGGAGGATTGCTTGAGCTCAGGAGTTCGACACCAGCCTGAGCAAGAGCAAGACCCCATCTCTACTAAAAATAGAAAGAAATTAATTGGCCAACTAAAAATATATAGAAAAAATTAGCTGGGCATGGTGGCACACGCCTATAGTCCCAGCTACTCGGGAGGCTGAGGCAGAAGGATGGCTTGAGCCCAGGAGTTTGAGGTTCCTGTGAGCTAGGCTAACGCCATGGCACTCTAGCCCGGACAATAAAGCGAGACTCTCTCAAAAAGAAAAAAAAAATAATTCAAAATAATTCTACCAGTAAGAGTTGCTCATATGACAAAGATTCCCAAGTGAAAGTAGGTAGAGGAATATCCCTGGAGGTAGAGGATAAATATAAAAAAACTCTGCACATTTTTTAAAGAGGGGCCTCTTTTCATCCTTTAAAAAAAATCATACTCTTTAAACACAGTATAGGAAACATATTTTAACCTGTTAACTATGATTCAGTCTTGTCATTATAAACAAAGTCTTGCTAAAGCATAATGCTTAGAGGAACTGCTCAAGGATAGGGGACTATTTACCACTTTATCAGTGTGTCTCATGGAACAAGTGCTCCAAAAATTTTCATTTTGTGCTTTCATTTCAATAACCATAAAAATGTACTTTACCATTTTCCAAGAGAAAAGTGAGAGACTTTTTTTTTAAAAACTACTTTAGGAATTGAAGTTGGTAATTCTCAAAGGATGTGGATAATTTTTTTCTTTAAAAAAAGATCCATACATTATTTAAGAAGCACTGTTCCACACTAAAAGGCCTCACATTGCTATGTTTGAGTTACTGGATTAATCTTAGTTCTATATCTTAGTCCTTATTTGTACTGTAGTCAATGTATCTGATTATACAGGTCTGTGAACCCTTATCTAAAATCCTTGGGGCCAGATATATTTCAAAATTCAGAATATTTTGAATTTTAGGAAGGTAATACAATGTATACATGATATGTCACATCTCAGTGATGTCTGAGGCAACACTCCATAATAAAAATGTTATATTTCTGTAGCAAAATGTATATTCACACTAAGAGAGAGGATAAATAAAGACCATCAATAGCTTTGTATCAGCTCAGATCATGTTATGCCTCTAAAAGGGTTAAGAAAACTTTTGGTTTCTAGAGTATTTTGGATTTCTAAATCATGGAAATGGAATTATAGATTATCTGCTATTGAATGAGAAGTCACATAAATTTCATATAACATCACAGATCTGAGTAAGATTTAAATAAGGGTAAAGTGCTCACCTTAATGTGCATAAATTTAATGCATAAACTTTGTGATTTCCCCCCAAATACTTAGGAGTTCCTTTTTTATCTATAGTTTAATAGTTGAGGACATAGAATAAGTAACCTCCTGATAAAGAAATACATTATGAATTACTGAAATGTCAGAAGTACCTAAATGTAACAGGAATTTTAAACATATTTGAAAGCTAAAGTATTAGAAATATTATATTGGACTATGATCATAGTATCTCTACATCTAGCAATGTGGATAAAAAGTACAGAAAGAGAAATGTAAGAGACATATTATTCAGAAGAACCTCTCCTGGTTCTTTTGTATGAAGCTTCACGAAGAAACCTCTTGTTTCTATTACACTCATAGTTCTTGTCATAGTTGTTAGATTTTATGGTAAATAGTATACAACTATAAAATGAAAGGCTTCTTCCTTGACAAAGGAATTAACATATATAAGAGATACTAAGCAGAAACTTGAGGCAGTTTATCTGAAGTTAAAACTGTGAAGAATAAGCAATTTAAATAATTTAAAAATTCATAAAAGTAAAATTTAAATCATTTATCTTAATAATCACATCTAGAGGTAGTAAAGCGGATGGTTATGAGCCTGGGCTGTGAAGAGATATTGCTTGGGTTCAAATCCCAGCTCTGCCACTCACTGGGCTATAAGACCTATCAATTTAGAATTACAATAGTACTAGCTTTCATAAGATTCTTTGAGAATAAAAATAAAACACTTAGAAGACACGTACAAAGTACACAATGAATACTAGTTGCAAAGATGCTAATGACGGTTATTACTGTTATTAATTTTTAAAATTATTAGCTTTCTTCCTAAAGTAGTAGATGTATAAGTGTTATAGCCTTCAAATAGGAAAATTAGGGCACAAAATCAGTAACATTGCTTTATGTTTTGAAGTTTTGAAATTAAAAAAAAGTTTCTAGTATTAAGGATGGATCTCCCTCATGACCAATAACCCCCACTGGCAAGGCAGCCAACTGCAATTAGGATTCTCAGAAGAGTGCTGCAATAGCCATTTCATCATTTTCTTTATGACACGACTTTCATTTCCTTATTCTATTTGTTTCTGTACACTTTGTCGATATTATGCCAATCATGCTACATGACAGAACTCTTCTTCAAATCTTTGTAGTTAAATAATCTAAAAGAACTTAAACCACATAAACTTTTAGAACTTTCAGTGTTTTGTTATTTATGTCCCAAAAAAGGTCTAAATTCCTTTATTAACAGCTCTGCCTGATGCCAAAATTCTCACACACACAAAAGAATTTAATAAAAACAAAAAACAAAAACTACGCTACCTCTGAAATAAAAAAAGTTGAATTTTCACTATTAATGCCATTCTCAGTAACAAAACAGGACAGAAATATAAAACATCTACATACATAGTTACATTCATTTGTATTCAACTAATTTAGAATCTGGTATCCTGTTTCAGAATTCTTATCAAGTTAAAATACTCAAAATAAGAATTTTCTGTCTACTTTCAAGATATTACTTACATTATGAATTTCAACATAGTATCTATAGTACATTAAAAATATGGATTCATCAACATAAAATTTAATGACCAGGCCAGGCGCGGTGGCTCACGCCTGTAATCCTAGCACTCCGGGAGGCCGAGGCGGGAGGATCGCTCAAGGTCAGGAGTTCGAAACCAGCCTGCACAAGAGCAAGAGCCCATCTCTACTAAAAAAAATAGAAAGAATTAATTGGCCAACTAAAAATATATAGAAAAAATTAGCTGGGCATGGTGGTGCATGCCTGTAGTCCCAGCTACTCAGGAAGCTGAGGCAGGAGGATCGCTTGAGTCCAGGAGTTAGAGGTTGCTGTGAGCTAGGCTGATACCATGGCACTCTAGCCCAGGCAACAGAGTGAGACTTTGTCTCAAAAAAAAAAAAAAAATTTTATTGACCAAAAAATGAGGCTCAGTCCTGCATTCCTCATGATCATTAAGGTTTTTTAGAGTATACTTTAGTTAAGTTATATAGATCCACAGCAAATAAGGAATAACTGCAATTAACTGTTTAATTAATGATGTGTTCAATGATTTTAAAAAGTGCTTTTAAAATTGTACTATTGAATGTCTTCATGTTACAATCTAATTTTAATTTTCTATCATACCTATATTATATAATCATTCTTAGAGTCCTAACTCTATTAGTTTCTAAGTACTTTTTAATTGCTAAAAATTTACATTTAAAACATTATATTGCCTAAGTATTCTTACTAGGAAATAAATAGCACTGAGAAGTCTCAGATAAAATAAAATATGATAGTCAAGTCTTGATACCCTAAAACAAACTTACTCCAATTTATTTTTTCCTTGTACCCTCAAGCCAATCACTGAATATTTCTTTCCTTTGGGTAATGAGGAAAATCAATTTTGCTGTTTCTAATAAGCTTTTACTACACTGGAGTGAAAAAGAACCACACCATCTGTTATGTTCTGCTAGAACTAGGAAGAAGTTGAAGCCAACACCTGACAATTGTACCAAGAGGCCCCAAGGAAGACTTTAGTCAGTCCTATGCTTAAAGCAAGGGATGATTAACCTGAAACTATATGGCAGCATCTGACCTACAAAGTTGTTTCTCGCCATTTTGACCTAGCTATTCTAGCTTCCTACTTAAAATCAGTCTCATTAAATACTTCAATATCTGAATATCTGAAGCATGTGATGAATGAAATTTTTTGGTTACAAGTAAAAAATTTACAATTACTAATTCTTTTTAGGTGGTCTTCAGAAATTTAGAAACTTTATTTTTATTGATTTGCTATTTTACCACCACCAAGAATTTAATGTCATCAGCAAATCAAGCAATTTCACAAATGTCAAAAGAGCAACCAGAGAGTAAGGTCCATCTCAGATCTGTGGCTTTCCCATCCAATCACTTTAAAGATTGATTGATGATTGATTTAACTAAGATAACCCTAGCAAAGGGAAATAGGCAGTCATTAACTTAATTCAGATTACTAACCTATAATTTTCATAGGAAAAAATATCTACAACAGAGCTATGGTAAAGCACAGAAATACCAATGTTTATGAATTTTATTGGAACTGGCTGGCGATTACCTCAACTCTTCACTGTAATTTAAACTTTGCCACTGACTAAAATTTAACATATAATAACAAGAAATTTCCATTAAATTTCCCTCTCCTTTCCTGACCTCCAATCTCCTTAGGAATGAACCATATTTATTAATTATAATAAGGTACCATTTCTCAAGATTGAAGCCACAGCATTATATTTCCTAGATTTATTCAACAGTATAATAAGCTTATTATAATAAGCTTGACATAAAATATTTTAGCAGTTTATAGGTAATTATTTTCTAAATATGAAGGTTTCTTCCTTTTTTATTTCAGAATATTATGGGGAGATTTCTTCATTTTTAAAAAAGAAAACATTTTGCTTCCTGATAATTTGTTAAGTCAGTAGCAAATATAAAGTCTAACACTTACTGAGCACACACTATTTGCAAGGCACTGTGTTACAAACTAACAACCACTAAAGTTTTAAAGATATTCTATCATCTCAGAATATGTAAAAACTCTGGTAACTCTCAGGTAAGGAAAAAAAATAAGACATAAAAAAGAAAGGAACTCACAGCCTGCCCTATTTCTTTAACAATACATTCTTTAAGATTCTCTATTATAAATATTGTCCCTCTCATAAAATCCAATACTGAGATTAGAGGGTAGATTAAAATCCCAAGCATACTGCAAAAAGATGTATATTTGATTATAATGCTACATGATGTCATGTATCCAGGACAACTGAAGCATTATGGTCACTTAGGGATAAAACTGCCTCTTGGTCATAGATTTAGGTGACACAGCATGTGATCCATTGTCTCTAAACAAAAACATGTGTGCAGCTGCATTTTCTAGTCAAGGCAAGGGGGACTACAGGCCAGAATACAAAAGGGTCAAAGATTTGTCTCATAGAGAAAGTACAGCCCAAATGGAGGTAAAAAAAGGAAATAAAATTGAGTGGGGGGGGGCCCTTTCTCCGACTCATGCTAAAAGCAGAAACCACTAAAACAAGGGAAAAAATTTTCTGAGTGGCAACCTTCCATCCACTCCACTTTTCCCCTGCACTAACTTGCGCGGCTTGCCCAGATACACTTTGTAAACTATGTGTTTAGATGACACTTCTATCTAAATACTTTTGTGTAGTTTGTACTCAGTATATAGAGTTCCTCTACACATTGTTGCAGCATTTGTCTCCAAAAAAATGTTACAGTTCATCAGTTTCTTGGGGAAGTTAAAATGAAGCAATAACTTTGTAAGTTATAAAATGAAACATGTTTGCTTCTAACCAGTAACCATAAAACCGAGTATTTTCTGTATAAAGACCAAATACTATTCTTTACAATGAATCCCTAGCACATAATCCTGCTTGTCACACAAACACTGATTTCAAAAGCAGTACCACAAAAGATCTAAACTTAGTGAAAATGGCTATTTCTAATAAATGTTTCAAAAGTTGGTCTAAATAATTTATAAACTTATATTATCTAAAACATAGCATTACCTACATATTATTAAATATGATAAGATGCATTACTAGCTCTCAATCTAATTTAGAAAACCCATCTTCTCAAACTTTGGGATCACAATCAATGCCATGCCCAAACGAAAATATGTTAAAAGCAGAAAAAACTGATGGCACAGAAATCAAAGAAAAAATAAACATTAAAAAAGGGAAATAAACTTACCATTTAGAATTAGAAATAATATCACCTGTGCTACAAAACATATAGTGATCAACTAGCCAACAGGAGCTTTGGTTTTTTAACAGCCTTGTACCTCAGCCCTCAGTATCTGTGTGTTCCGAATCATCTGTGGATTCAACCAACCAATTAAAAATATTTGGGGCTGGGCGTGGTAGCTCACGCCTGTAATCCTAGCACTCTAGGAGGCTGAGGGGGGTGGATCTCTCAAGGTCAGGAGTTCAAAACCAGCGTGAGCAAGAGCGAGACCCTGTCTCTACTAAAAAATAGAAAGAAATTAATTGGCCAACTAAAAATATATATAGAAAAAAAAAATTAGCCGGGCATGGTGGCGCATGCCTGTAGTCCCAGCTACTTGGGAGGCTGAGGCAGAAGGATCGCTTGAGCCCAGGAGTTTGAGGTTGCTGTGAGCGAGGCTGACACCATGGCACTCTAGCCCGGGCAACAGAGTGAGACACTGTCTCAAAATAAATAAATAAATAAAATGTCTGAAGACTGAATATAATACATCAAG
>CAUYPO010068303.1:0-21168 GCA_963574435.1 Cheirogaleus major | reverse complement strand
TCAAAATAAATAAATAAGAACAGTTGTTCTGAGTAATGAATCCTGAATTACAGCAACACTCAAGTAAGGCAAAAGATTGCATCTTTCAACGGTGCACTGGTTTTTGAAAGCATTTGGATGATATGCCCTTTTAGAAAGTATATACTCAGCCCTTGGGGAGCTTTGACCAGTCCTGAAACTCACTATGAACTGCATGCAGTCATTTAGTGTCTTGCCCACTCAGTGTAGATGGCTTGAACATGCCAGGGTTTCTTTGTTGGACCCTCTCTGAATCTTTGATTAGAACACCGAATACAACCAGATCCCTGGCGATCGTTAGACCTGAGACACCCATCGGGGTGTGGAACTGTGGCTTAGGTTAACCAAGCTAAGCGTACTTCGGTAGAAGTTGTTAAGAAGCCCAGAATGATACTTTTCACGTGTTCTTAAATTACCCAAATTGCAAGGACGAAACATGCATCGAAACCTTCAAATGTAAAATATTTCATTACAGTATCTCATTACGGCAATTTAAATAGGTCGTGAGGGTTTTTTCCTTCCCTAACGAATAATAACCCACTTTTGTCACCAAAAACAAAGTGAAGAACCTAGTCACAGGGGTGTGGTCAAAGTATTATCTTCCTCTTTGACTCTTTGCCAACAAACAAAATATCATTTCTTCATTAGCCTCTCTAGGCAAGATGCTGAACCGGTTTCTCAGCCATGTTGGGGAAAGGATACTTTGCAAAGAAAAGATAAAAAAATACCTCCATCATTCACTGTGTCTCTTCAGTTCAAAAGCACAGATTGGTTACCAAGTAGTTACCAAATTACCTGTTTGCTCAGGCATTTTTAGAAGAACAGAAGCTGCTCCAGAAAGTTTTGCGCAACCCTGAACAGCCCACACGTAGGGAGATGTGATTTCTTATTTGTGAAGCAGGGTAGGATAGCGTGGCCCAGATCATAACAGCTAACACTTCGTATATGCCTGCCACTGTTGTGGGTACCCCACACGAGTTAACTCGTTGCATCCCCACAATGACTCTGAGTAGGTTTTTATTATCATCCCCATTTGCGAGATGAGAAAACTGAGGCACAGAAAGGTTAAAGGATTTGTCAAAATTCAAACACAGGAGATCTGGGTCAAGTGCATTTGCGTGGCCACCGGATGCACTGCGTCTCAGACTTTCGAGTCTGTGTTCCGTCTCTTGTTCGCTGCTAGGCCGCTTTATTTATGTGTGTCAGTTTCCTCCTCTGTAAAGGTAAACAATGGGTGATGATAAAGATTCAACTCCAGCAAAGTTTAGAGCTTAGACATAAACTGCCCAGGCATTAAATGCTTTGCCTTCCTGGCATATATGGCTCGAACATGCCAGTTTCAAAGGAAATGCGTATTTAGAAATGAATTAACAATTAATTAGAATTCAGCTCCTAGTGAATTTCAACTATCACTCAGGCTGGAAACATACTGGACTGAGTCTGAAGCTTTTAATCAAGGAACGTGTGTGAGCATGTGTGTTTGTGCATAATATGGCAATTAATCCTTTCGCCAAATACCGTAATTTTTTAAAGAGCTTATTTTTATCACATTGGGCTGACTATTAACCTCAGTTATAGGCTTATGGGGCCACATGATCAATGTTATGTTTTTTCTGTCCCTTAAACTGGTAGGAAAATTCAGTCCACTGTGATGAAGACACATCTTTTCTAGTTGTATTTTGCCTTGAAGACTAACTGCCCACAGTGAGAACTTTTTCCTACTAGCAATTGCTGAGTTACCAAACTAAAATGAAATAAGAAGAGGTAGGACGATAGGAAAGAAGAAGAATGTGTTAATTCTAGCTAAGAAATGGCATCCCTCAGCCCCATTCGACTTTTTCTAATCATGTACTTTTCTAAGAGTCAGCTGTGGTGGTTCTCTCATCTGTCAACTCCTAAGGCCATTGAGTGGTTTTTCCATGGGAATGCCCTGAAATCCCCACACTTTGCTTAGCAACTTTCTAAGCTCATAAAACATACAATCTCTTCAACACCAAGCCAAGCTCAGGCTCTGAGGGAAACAGGTTCCACTTGTCCTACAGACACACTTCCTCCTTGGAGAACTTGAGAGCTACGTGACTTGCCATGGAAACACCTAGAACTAGAGCTGTTTCTATATAACCAACCCATTACTTTTTTTAAAGGATCAAGTTGCATGCAAACAACTCATACAGATTTCGTGATAAATAACCATCTTGAAACCTGTCCCACCACTCACTAGTTGTGTGACTTGGGCTACTTAAATAAACTATTGACACCCTTTTTTCTCATCTACAAGGTGGGGATGTTCATAGTATCCACCTCTTAAGAGTTCGACTCAATGAGTAAACTATATAATGCTCATAGTCTGTTTTGCACAGTGCCTACACATCTTAAGGGTTCAGTGTTCAACGAATAGGTAACTGTCTTTATTAATTGTATACATGCATGCCTGCATGTGGGTGTATATTAGGAATCCTGTACGTAATAGCTCTTTGTTGAAAGCAGTAGACTCTGAAGTCTTCTAGAATGGTCTTGTCTGACTAGGGGTCGCCTAAATTAAGGGGATAAATGACCCTTGTGATAAGCAAATGTGGAAATGCAGCAAACCATTCTTTCTCCTTTTCATCCTGAATTCCTTGTTTCCACTGCCACCCATCTGCGAGACACGGCTTGTTCTGAAAACAAATGTACCATCAACAGTAGTGTCTCTTTAGGACACCAAATCAACATCAAGATGTTGGGATTGGGAATTCAGACTCATGTAAGTGGTGGTGGTTATCATGGTTAATCGTAGCAACGCGCTGTATAGCTGATCAGGGATTATCCAGAGCCAAATGAAGCCCCGTTTTCTGTGAACCCCAAACTGTCCAGTGAGGTGTTAATTACCCACTTTATCTCTCAATACTGCATCCCTTCTGGGGGGGAGGGTAAAGTTTCCAGGGGAACCGTGAACCCAAGAGTGGTGGACCAGGTAGATGTGAATGAGTACCTTCTCGGCCAGAAAATTTAAGGGAGAGACAAAAAGTAGAGTAATCAAGATGGGTAATATTTTAATACAACATTTTATAAAATCAAAATTAGTAAAAAAAAAAAAATCCACGATAACTGAAATATCAAAAATTTTAGTGAAAGACAGAATCCAGTCCTGCATTTGCCTCACCCTAATCCTAGTCTTAGTGAACCCGAATGTTACAGAAGGGATATTTTAGCTTTCAGGATTTCTCTACATGAACTAAGTATGTTTTCAGGGCAGAATGAGTGACGTGAGTGTAGGTGCTTATTAATTATCTAAGCTTCTACTACAACGGGTTCAAAAAAATGTCTTTGGGTTGCATATTGAAAGTATATTTAGGCCGGGCGTGGTGGCTCACGTCTGTAATCCTAGCACTCTGGGAGGCCGAGGCAGGAGGATCACTCAAGATCAGGAGTCCAAAACCAGCCTGAGCAAGAGGGAGACCCCATCTCTACTAAAAATAGAAAGAAATTAATTGGACAACTAAAAATATATATAGAAAAAATTAGCCGGGCATGGTGGCGCATGCCTGTAGTCCCAGCTACTTGGGAGGCTGAGACAGGAGGATCGCTTGAGCCCAGGAGTTTGAGGTTGCTGTGAGCTAGGCTGACGCCACAGCACTCTAGCCCGGGCAACAGAGTGAGACTCTGTCTCAAAAAAAAAAAAAAAGAAAGTATATTTGTTATGTTTCTGAGAGTGATAACAACAGTGGGTAAATTTTATTGAGTGCTTACTATGGGATACTCACCCTGCAGGGCATTTTCCCTAAATTGTTTCTTTTAGTGCTCACTGAAGTAAGTACTGGTATTAATCCCAAGAGGAGACTGAAGATCGGAGAGTTAAGTAATTTGCTTGAGGTCATTTAGCTAATATTTGGCCAACCCAGGCTGAAGCTGTAACTTCAGTGCCAGTGGATTTGAGAAACCACTCGTCCTGGGTCTGAATCTTTTTAATCCAAGACTTAAATCTAGGTCCATATAGTTTACAATATGCCTTAGCCATTCAAGATGGTTTTGTAGGTTTGGGTGATGATCTACCACAAAACAACCTTACAACAGAATTGCATTGCTAAGAGCTACTCAGGTGTCCTTTAAGACTTGGGCATACAAATCCAGAAATACACCAATGGGAATCATTTCTTCAGCACATGGCTTTCCCTGGTGACCTGCTCTGCTTTCTCCCTGGTGTTTTGGATCTTTTAGGTTGAGAGAGAGAGAGAGAAAAGAAGGGAGAAGTAATGATGATGATCTTGATCATGATGGCGGCGGTGGTAGTGGTGATAATGGTGGTGGTGGCTAACATTTATTGCATTCTTATTATGAGCCAAGTATTGCGTGGAGGGCTTTGCTAGCGTTATTTCATTTACTCATCAGAAAAAGCCTATCAAAGACTGATGAATCCCCATTTTCATCAGGAAACTGAGTCTCTGAGAAGGGAAGTAACTTGCCCAAGATCATAAACCCAGGTGTGTGTTAGGATCTGTACTCTTAACCGCTACATGGTAGAAAGAAAGAAGAATGGAATGGTTAATTTTTAGACAAGCCTTCCCACTTCTTTTAAATACAGCCTTCAGATCAGGCCGCAGCCACGGGAGAAGTTTCCCACTTTCCAAGGGCCCCGTTGTCCTGCAGCCGTAGCCGTGACAGGCATCATTTTGGGTCCCAAGTTCAAAACGTTCATGGAATTATCCCCCAATGGCATATTTTTAAAGGAGCCCAGGCTACCAAGCATTTTATTTCTTTACTGCTTCTTTTAGGATTGAAATAGCCTTATTGACAAAGTCTCAAATTAACATACCTAAATTAAGTAGAAGCTGCAAAGGAGTTGTGATTCTACTTCAAAACTTAGTACGTGCCGTCAGCTCATAATTCTCATTCCTGCGGATTCAGAATACATTTCCCCCCCAAAACTTTAGTGCCCAGGTGTTAGGAGAGATCTGGAAAAGGCATTTCTGAACGAAAGACAAAACAAAATGGGGAGAACTTAAAATGTTTTTATTAATTTCCTCTTTTGAAGAATCATAACAAATCTGCTCCATTCGCATCGATCTCAAATGAAGAAAACCTGATTAATGAGCAGGAACAACCCAGACACCCAGGAATGTGCTGATAGATGTTTAACGACTAGCTTTCTGGGAGGGAGGAAGCCCTGGTTTGTGGCGTTGGCCAATTGCCGTGGTGTAAAAATCCCCACCAGGACCTATTTCTAGCTATCAATGTGATATCCCCGAATGTGGAGTTGGGAAGAAATGTTCAAGATCAGCTGTCATGACCAGCACGCTACTGTATCCTTTTAGGGGAGGAGGAATGGTTAGAAAAATGATCTCTTTCCCTCCAGTGGTTGTCTGCAGAACCTCCGCTTCTGCACTCACTGTGCAACCTCAGGCTAGTCACTTCACCTCTCTGGGCCTTTGTTTCCTCCTCTACAAAACATAGTATGGAAGATCCTGTTCACCTCTAACATTTTAAAGTTCTAGAAGGCAGTGCCTCCTGCTTTTTCCAACATCCAAGTGCCTTTAAGCGCCTTTCTGGAAAACCAAGTTAGCGCTGTGCTGCATCCAAAAGTGCCTCCAATTTCATCTACTGAGCATAAGGTTTGGAAAGGAGTGACTTACTCCCTTTTGCCTCTTTCAATGTGTAGCCAATGGGGCATCATACATTTTTTACACTTCTTTCGCTAGATGTGAGATCCAGGAAGGAAATCATGGATGTTCCAGGGCTTTCTTGTTCTCCTGGGCTGGGAGTCTGCGTGAGATGCACTCACGGATCCATCGCTGTCTGCGATTTCTACCGCCCCTACGCTTTCAGGAGCAGAGCAAGAGTGTTGATAGTATCCTACCTTATTTTTATTTTTATTTTTCACTCTCCAAAAGCTATTTACAAGAGTGGGAACTACTTACATAAAATGGAGGGGAGAGGGGGGTTGCGTTATTATTATTTTTTTTTTTTCCCTGAAAGGTGGCACGTCTCTCAGCAAAGAGAAAAAGGCATGTTGCACAAGGCTTGCTGGCAGTGATAGAAGCCAGCGCCGGTTTGCCTGTTGTCACAGCCAAAGCAAAATGCCACCTCTGCCGAGAAGCCAGAGTGCCACACTCCTCTTTTGTGTCCCTGAGACGCACCCATCATGAGGCCCCGAGCTTGTCAGTTGGGCCAGGAAGTCACTAGGGTTTCTTGAAGGTCATCTCCCAACCCCAGGAGGCTGGGGCTCACAGGAGATTGATCGTGGCTCTCGAAATCGATTTTTCGAGCCCCCAGATGACATGTCAGATACAGCCAGTGAACGAGGAGTTTGAGGCCTGGAGTGAGCACGGGAGGAAGTTGGGGCTGCAGAAATACCAGTGACCCGGTGATGCTCCTGTTCCAAGACCCCTTCCGAACAAACCCAGATGCAGTGACAGCAAAAGCTCCAGAATCCCAAGGCAGGAGGTGCCAAAAACAACCCCCCCCCAACAAATACCACCAAAAAAAAAAAGTTTCAGTAAAATGTTCTCATCCCTGGAGGGGAAAACCTGTCCATGCCTGAAGTAGCTTGACCCCAGCGAGGAACACCCTCCTTCCATGGAGTGAACTGCAAATCTCAAGAAAAAAAAAAAATCCCCCACCCCCCACCCCGCCTGCTCCCTGGGGAGGGACAGAAGGTTCCTGAAACTGACAGTTTCGCCTCCATGATCTTTAAAAGAGCAGAAGTTGGCTGCGAGGCTGCAGTGCTGCCTCCATCGGGGTGGTGTGGTCCCCGCGGCGGCTGGGCTCCAACGAGAGCCACCATTGGCTCTGATGAGCAAGGAGCCTCGAAAGGAAAGATTGCAGAGAGGGCTTCTGCACGCCATGGCTGAGACTGTGTCGTTTCTTGCAAGGTGAAACTTGGCAGTTCTACCTTGCAAGTAAAAAAAAAAAAAAAAAAAAAACCTAAATTAATTTTTTTTTTTTAAAGAAATTAAGTCAGAAACAAGGCTTCGGAAAAACTGTGAGTGTTAGGCATAAACTGATTTTGGATGATCTTTAGGTGAGAAAGGGTGGAGTTACCATCGGAAACATGTTTTTATTTATGCTTTTCGAATCCCCACTGGTGTGTGATGCGTGTGAGTTTGTGTGCACGTGCGTGTGTGTGTTATCGGTTAGCACAAGAGCGTGCCTCCTCTCGATCCTCTAACCGCTCTTTCTTTTTTGCATCTTTTCCATACACAGTTCCTATAGATGCTCTATCAATAAATATATAGGTCCATCCACACCTTTTCATTTTATTTGTAAATTGTTTGGTATAAGCAGCAGAGCGTAATGAAACCTGGTGAAGTTTAAAAGATTAGATTTTTTTTTTTTCATCTTGACACTTCATAACACTGTTCATATGTCTCCGAGTGAGATTTTTGAATATATGAGCAGTACTGCAAAATTATACTGCACCAGAGACTTCCTGCACCACAGGGGTGGCAGTCTAAAGTGACACAGCTTCAAGCATTTTTCACAGACAAGAAGCAAAATTTAACCCCCTTAAGGGGAAGTATGATTTCAACAGCTTGAAATGAGCTCATTTGTAGATGGTTTTTTTTTTTTTCCTCTCATCTTCCATAATTTTTTGGTGTTAAGATTAAAACAGATTGCAGAGCCGATGTAAGGGCACATGAGCTGCCCAGAGTACAGTTTGGCCCTTAAAGAGAAAAATCTCATTCATTGTCTTGATCAGGAAACTCCCCAAATCAGATCCAGGAAGGTAAATTTCCCCCTAAATTCCTAAGGCTCTCCCTGAACAGCCTGCCTCCCAGAACTGTAACTTAGCAGACAGGGTTTGGAGTTTTCAGAAAGGTAAGTTTAGTGGAGAAGCCCTCGTCACTCTGGGCATCGGAAACAACGGCATTAGGAAATAAGCAACGGAGTGAAATTAACCAATAAAAAAGAGAATCAGAAGAAGCAAAAGATGTTCTCTATGAATCGACTGTACATGAAATGTCTATAGTGGAAGTGTTCTGTGTTAGATTCAAAGTCCAAACCGATCTCTCTTAGGTTGACCCAGTACCATGTGATTTGGGGCCAATTCATGTTCGTTACCTCTGTGCGTTCTCAAATTCTCTTTAACCGTTTTGTTTCCTCCGAGAACAGAGTGAGGTACTCAAACGTGGCCTGATCCCGTCTCTGCCCTGTAAATGCTCCATGATGTGTTGGCTGGAGAACTTTTGTCTCTTTTTTCAGCAATGGTACAACAGCTCCATGAACGTGATCTGTGCCTGGTTGACGGACCGGATGGACTTACAGCTTCACATTTATCAGTTGAAAACACTAATTAGGATGGTAAAGGTAAAAGAAAAAAAATCATTATTCTCCTTTGCAAATAGCTTACTGAATTACATTTCGTTGGCAAGCTGCAGAGCTTCCTTGACACAAAGAATATTATAGTTTACATACAAAACAGGATGACTTCTAAAAAACAGTATCTCACGTAAGAAAAACCTATGAAATCACTTTGCGATGCATAATTTATTACTGAGACATCAAAGCAAAATTTAATAAAAAGGAATTTGATAGCTTTGTTCAGATAGGAAAAATAATTTATGTATTTGCCATGCAAAAATACTACAGAGTCTATCGAACCCTTTGCCTTAGACTGTCAAAAGCTGGGTTTTGGTGCCATTATGCTAATCACATCAATTACCAATTTCATTTATGGTTTAATTAAATAAAATTTTGCCACAATTAATTTAATAGAAATATTTACCCCCAGCTATTTCTAAATATGTCCTGTGATCATTAACAGAATGCAAATCAATATTGTTCTCATCGTTAATTGAAGTAGTTTCTCGTATAATGCGTGTACACAATCAAATGTAAAGGATCACAAAGGTGACATAACATACCCTGAACGTAGCTTTTTCCCCCCTGTTCTTGTGTGTGTGCCTTGGACTAATGATAATTATTTCAGCGTGAAATCTCAGTGGTTTACATGAAATAATAAGATCACAGAAGGGGGTAAATACATTTTTGATCATTTCAGTTCCCATTTGATGCTTCACCATGGAGGGTTTTAAAATGTTCGTATGCAAAACCCTCAAACTACAAAGTCTCCTTTAAAACATGTTCACAATGAACGGAGCTGAATTTCGATTTCTTAACAGTTTGCCAAAAGTCTCCCCCACCCCCGCCCCTGGCCACCCCACCCCCACCCCATTTCTTAGTCTCTTTTGGATTAGCAGCATTTCGCTGAAGGTGCCCTTCTATCCCAGGGCTGACTTAAAACCAATTACTGTTCCATTGTGTGTAATTAAGGAGAATTATTATCATGTGCATTTGATCTCACAAAGCATCCACCCAGGGAAGGTTATAGACAGCAGTGTATGGCAGCTCTTAAAAAAGAAATGTGTGCACTCGGACTATGAACCCAGCCTAATTTTCCTATTTTTTACTTTAGTTCCTTAAGGCAAGCTCACTAGTCATTGCCTGACCCCTTGAATTCCATTTTCTGGGTAAAAATATGCTTTGGGGAAATCTATTGTTTGACCTTTACTGGGTAGATAGGAAAAGAAGACATCAT
Organism: Cheirogaleus major; assembly: GCA_963574435.1. Classification (NCBI taxonomy): domain Eukaryota; kingdom Metazoa; phylum Chordata; class Mammalia; order Primates; family Cheirogaleidae; genus Cheirogaleus; species Cheirogaleus major. Next base: position 11,636 of record CAUYPO010068303.1, on the reverse strand, counting down.
TTGACTATTTTAAAATTACCTTCCCATTGCTGAGATTTCCAGATCTATGTTGGGAATTAGCAATATTTTATTAAGAACAAAATATAAGTCAGAGAGGAGGTTTAATTTTAGCCTTCTGCCAAACAATAAACAACAACAAAAAGCAAACCAACGCAGACGTGGACCGCAGAGAAGGGACACAGAAATGTCACTGTCCAAGGAACCCATTCATTTTCGCCAAAAGGGGGCCCACCTTAACTAACACCACAACTCAGAGTATGAAGCAGAACTCACCACCTCTCTCCCTATTGCAAAACCCAGAGGTGTCCTTCTCCGAGGCAAATTTCCAGGGATAATTGTCTTTCCTTCCCACATCAACAGCCACTCCATTTATTCATCCATTCATTCATTATTCAGCATGCCTTTATTCATTCATCCAACATTGGATAAATATTACGGGAGCCTCTACTTGTGTAATACCAGATGGAGGATTCAAGAATGACTGGTTATGGTCCCTGCCCTTAGGCCTTGAGAGTCTAGTTGGGGTACACCCTGCTCTGGAATTTGAATAAAAGAGAGACTACTCCAGCGGTTTTTATCTTCCTTTCCCCCATCACACTCTGGGAACAATCATGTTATTCTAAGTGGCAGCAGAACGACTGATTGAAAGTACACACATTCAAGTTAGTCATCTAGATATCTGGTCCACTCTATGCCTGGCACTTTACTCAGTCTCCTCCCCTTCCCTGTCTGGGAGAAGACCCGGTTCAGGTGGTGCCCCAGCTTGCTTCTCATCAGCAAGCCTTGCAGCTGCAGGCATGATTTAGGATGACCTTATAATTTAGTGTCTAAACCAGGTTACTTTTATGTTATTGAACTTCACCACGCCAAATTGTATTCACATGTCATTACAACATGTGACCTTCAAGAGGAGATGACATTATGATCATTAACACTGCGACTACATTAGCCCCACTATGAGAAATAGAAATAATGATGGGAGTGGCTTTGAAGCATGCTAACCTTCCTTCTCTTGCCCCTTTAGCAAGTTTTCCGTATCAGTAGGAGAAACAAACAGCAGAATCAGTAGCTGAAATGATACGCAGTGTGATGAGGAGAGTTGTAGTTAGAGAGAGACCTTTAAAAAAAAAAAATTATGAAGTAGACAACAGCCAGATGCTTCTGGTCGAGTTCAATTAACACGAAGGGATCGCTAGAAAAACAGTCCTTGAGATACCTAAGGAAATCCGAGAGAAACTGCCTGAAGGAACAAAGAAAGAACTTGTGGTACGGTAATACCAAACCATTGTTCTTGAAAAAGAGCCAAGTTTCTTCCCTGAGACCATGGAAGTTGTGAAACGGAATAGATCCAGTTCTTTCCCAAGGAGATAAGAAATGAGTCACATGCCTGCAACATAAATCGAAGAGGCATTAGCTCTCCATCTTTCCCCTAATAGGTTTCATATACCAACATACATATGTCTGTCTTGTGAGTGAGACAGGAATATCAGTACAGCTCGTGGTTGAAAACACTAAAGACCAGGCTGCAAGAGAAATCACAGATTACCTTAACCACTTAATCCGTTATTTATATGTTGTAGCCCCTTCCACTGTCTGTTATATTATATTATACTAACCCAAGAGAAAGAACCAGACCACAAAAAGGAACCAAAACAATTATGGAATATATCCTTTTATGGAGCTGAACAAACACAAGCTTATGTTCTTTGCTTTGTTTCATCAAATAGAGTTGATCCTGTCACAATTTCTTATTTTCTATCATTCAGTGAAATCTCCGTTTTCAGTAAGGGTGAAATCTGAGCACAGTGACTTTTTCGTTGACGATGCATAACACGGGACATTAGCTAAAGGTCAATGCGCTCACGCCCACACCTGCTTTACATCCTCTCCCTCCCCACCGTGGAGACGGGATCTCCCTTATCACTGCATTTTTTTCCCCTCTTTAGAAAACCTATAGAGATTTCCGGTTGCAAGGGGTCCTGGACTCCACCTTGAACAGCAAGACCTACGAAACCATCCGGAACCGCCTCACTGTGGAGGAAGCCACAGCGTCCGTGAGCGAAGGTGGAGGCCTGCAGGGCATCAGTATGAAGGACAGCGACGAGGAAGACGAAGAAGACGACTAGACCACTTGGTCCTCCACTCCACTGGGATGGAGTCCCGTAATCAGTGCATGTCCTTAGTCTGTTAGTTAACCCCATTAGGGAATTTTCTGTCAACAACCATGCCCATGAGATGTTTACCGATACGATTGCCGTTTTAGCTACGTGGTACCGAGATTAGCAAATTGACCTTCAAATCCACTGATTTCCTGATTTCCATGTCTATATGTTTACAAGCAATATGGAGCACCATTCTTTAAACACTGTTCATGGAGATTACGTAGTCTGACCGCTGGGTGTGTCCCTGTCATCAGCAACGACAAACGATGCTTCCTTCATGTACCGTGTATGTATCGATGGTAAATGAACGTGAGGACGAACACACCAAGTACTTCCACTTCTTTTGCTTCGCGTACGCGGATGCCAGTTATTTAAATGAGTACGTAAATAATTTAATTAAAACACATAGATCTGCTTTGGTTTTTTGGAAAACAAAAGCCAAGTCTCCAACAACCAACTTTCCATTCTTTCTGTTCCCCTACAACTAAAAAATGACCCTTTTGTGTCCTTGTCAACCCATCCTTTCACTTATTCCTATAGTTGGCCAAAAAAAAGATGGCTACATACCAATGGATTAATTAACTTAATTGCCACGGCAAGGGGGCAATCCTATCATGACTTAACATCAAGCACAGTTCAGAACAACCGTCTTCTGTCGAAGTTTATCCTATTAAATGTTACATTTTTGCTTTTATGTTTCAATAACTGTATGTAAAAAAAAAAAAAAAATCTGAATATTTAAATTGTACGACCCTAGACTAAAAATGTGTTTATAATAAGATACGGATATTTCCTTCAGTAGATTGTAACCATGATTTAAATTATTTTGTTCCACACTGTTTTTTATATCTGTCATGTACATTGCATTTTGACTTGTAACTGCACGGCCGTGGGGTTCGCTGCAGAGCTATCTCTTTCCGTATTACGTAGTGGATCCATCTTGCTTTTGCCTTATATAAAGCCTACAGTTATGAAAGTGTGGAAAACTGTGGCTTCTCAATAAATAACTATTCCAATGTCCTAAGAATACATGTCTGAGTCTGTCTTCCTCTCTGTCTCCTTTGAAAGCCAGAACAGAAACATAAGCAGCAAGGATGGGAAAGGGGAGGGAAGGGGCGATTTTCTTAGAGTGTTCTTGAAACTGTTGGAAGTGGGTCGTTTTCAAATGCTCGTAGTTCTCCACCAGAGACTGCCTATAATTCCGTTAATTCAGACTCCACTAACTCAGAATCCGTGGGCATTTGGACATGTTGGGCAGATTACGCTTGCATTATAGGATAAATAAGGGTTTGCTAAGCAAGTGAGTAGTGTAAACGAGAGAAATGTTTCTCCTGTATGAAGAGAAGGCCAACAAACTGTTTTTAAGCATCACTTTAACAGCAGTGTTTGCATTCAAACAAAGTGTGTGCCAATTATATATGATTCTTATATATTTGTTAAAGCATTCTACAAGATTCTGGTCCTCTTCTCGCTCCTCCAGCCCTGTCAACAATACAGTTACCTAAGTTTGAAGGAAATCTAACATTTGGTAGCCTTGTTTGGATCTGTCACTAAACCAGGCTGATCTTTCCTTGAGGCTGACTGAGGTTTTAAGGAAACGGCTACTTTGCCAAGAGGACCAATTAGAATGGTCACCAGTAGTTCTCTACAAAACAACCCCTCTAGACCGGATGTCCCCCTCTGTTAAGTCTTTGAGGTGCAAATCAACAGTACTTCCTGCCCTAAGTGGATTTCCATTTATTGAGCAACTAATCTATGCCAGGCATTCTGCATATATAACCTCATTTAAATTTCATAACTACCATAAAGGAGAGTACTGTTATTCTCCTCATTACAGATGAGGAAATTAAGCTCAAAAAGGCTAAGCAAACTTGCCCAGTGGTTGTACAACTCCGTGCAGAAGCGTTAATCCAGAGATAACAGCATAAATCTGGTAATAGAAATGATGATGGGGATATATCCTTCAGATGTGAAAAAAAAACAACTTTGCCCAGTGACACATAGTTAAATCACAGTGGCAAAGTCAAGATTTTTTTAAAAAATATATTTTTATTATATTTTGGGTTGCAAAACTCAATCATATTTCTTGCGACAATTACAAACATTTTTTATTTTAAATGTGCAAAGAGGGAGCATCTGCCCAGTGTATAGGAGTTGGGAAAAGGAGGAAAGTGTTCAGGAGGCCTGGAGGAAAGCTAAGGGAATGGATTAGATAATTCACCAAATGGCGTGATTCAAAAGTCCTAAAGCCAGAAAAGACTGTGCCTCTAAAACCAAACTTTAAAAAAGAACACACACACAAAAAAATCCTTGAAAAGGGGAATTCACCACCCCCTAGCACTGGGGACCCTGTTAAATATCATCACCCAATGGGACAACCCCGGGAAAAGGGCCATGGGGAAGGAAGTGACATCAGAAGAGGTCATAGAGAAAGCACCAACCACGGTATCCTTGGTTAGAGCAGGCCTCGGGTTATCCTCACCACAAACTCAAATCTGAGGAGGCTGCTTTGGTATCTTGAGTTTTCTTTTTTTATTTATTTGCCATGGTATCTTGAGCTTGCTTTTGTTTTTTCTGTTTAGTTTTTTTTTATTATCATAATAGACACACAGAAGAGTGCACAGATTCTAAGCATACATACAACTCAGTGATTTACCACAAAGTGAGCACACTCATGGAATGACAACTACTCAATCAAGAACTGGCACAACCCAAAACATTTGTACCTCTGTAATATTCTGAAATTTCAAAAATTAAATAAATTTTTTAAAGAAATAGAACATACTGAAGATCCTCGACATACCCCACGTCCTTGCCCAATTTCAATCTCTACCCTCTTCCTTACTTACCGAAGGAAACCACCATCCTGATGTCTAATAGCATAGGTTACCTTGCCTGTTTTCAGCCCATATGTAATTACAATCACAGAGCATATTCCTTCATGCCTGGATTCTTTTGCTCTACATTATATTGTTGGTGTAGCTGTGATTCGTTTCTTTTCATTGCTGTGTAGTACTCCAATGTATAAATACACTGCAATTGACGTATCCATGTTAAAATGCTGTTTTCCATACTGGGCTATTAGGAGCAATGCTGCCATGAATTTCCTTGTGTTTATCTTTTGGTGCAGTTGCTGGGTCATAGGGGAAAGGTATATTTATTTTTAGAAGATGCTGCCAGTTTTCTGCAGAGGGTGAACAAAGTTATACTGTCACCAGCAGCGAATCAAAGTCCCTGTTGTTCTACATCCTTGAAAACAGGTATGGTCACTCTAATTTTCGACATTCTGGTAAGTGGTGTGGTGGTTTTTCATTATAGCTCGCTAATTACAAAAATGGAGTTGATTCCTTTTTAACATGTATATACTGGTCATTTGGAGAGACTCTTTAATGAAGTGCATGTGTAAGTCTTTGTTCCTTTTTTTAAAAAAGAGGAAAGTTCTAGAGCTATTTGAAGACTGATAGGGAAGAGGCCATAGGAAAAAGTGGCAGATGGATGGAGGAGATGTCAAGGAAAATGTTAACCTGACAAAAAAGCACTCACTTTATTATCAGTCTACAAGTGGTTGAGTACATACTGATCAGGCACTGTGCTAGGAACTTCCAGACTCTCTCCAATCCTCTCCCTCTCATCAGCCAGCAAGACCTTTCTAAAAGGCAAGTGTGATCTTGCTCCTCCTCTAATTTAAAAGCATCCAATTGCCCCCATTTCTCTTACGATGAAGCCAGAATTCCTTAACATGACATCCCAGGCCATGTACGATCTGACCCTTGTCTACCTCTCCAGCCTCTTCTGTTAACCCCACTCCTCCTACTCGCAGGGTTTGTGTGCACTTCCTGCTCCGCACCGTGCTTCTTCCTGCCTGGCACCTGGGCCCCTCCTCTGAACTGCCTCGTCTCACTCTTCAAATCCAGACTAGACTAAATTTGAGTTCCCCAGGGAAGCCTTTCCAAACCCCACCCTCCGTTCAGCATCCATTTCCTTACTGTGTTTCCCCGAAAATAAGACAGGGTCTTATATATATTTTTCCTCAAGAAGACACCCTAGGGCTTATTTTCAGGGGATGTGTTATTTTTATTTTAAGTACGGTACAACAATCTACATTTATTCAAATATAGTGAAGTCGTCTTCTTCTGGAACATCATCATCACTGTCCAAACCCCGAATCCCATCCTGAATGTCTTGTGACTCTATTTCCTTTAGAAGCATTGGCCCCGATCTCTCCTGTCGAGCCATAGAGCTCTCATGGGGCAGATGAGAAGGGCTGCTCGTGTTCTTGACCGCTCCGCGACGACATGCATGGGTTGTGCAGATGCGCTGCGTAGCCATGCCCGTCACTAGGGCTTATTTTCGGGGTAGGGCTTCTATTGTGCACATGCTTAGAAATCCTGCTAGGACTTATTTTATGGGTAGGTCTTATTTTCGGAGAAACACGGTAGTATATATCCTCATGACACTCTACCTCTCTTTCTTGGGATTCATCACACTATTCATGAGTGGGTCATACACACTGTACAAGTTTCGTATCTCTCTTTCCCACTCTATCCCTGGTGCACTCGATAACAACGTGACTAGTGAATCAAGGCTGCAAGTATAAGGATGGAGATGATCTGGCTGCTATTCTCTTGGAACCTTTAGTCTAGGTAGTATGAATCTTCCAAAGATGCCTATTGACTAAATATTATAAGATTTAGAGGAGAGAGAAGGAAAGGAAGGCTTCTTAGAGGACACAGGTCTTGAAGAGCACACGGAGAGGACAGGAAAGGACATGAACAAAAGCAGGGGGTGGCCGGGGGATGTGCCACTTGGCTGGAACTCTACAGAGATGAGAAACTGCTCTCTTCTCCAGTGGATTCCCAGTGCTCATAGTAACCACTCAACAAATACAGGTTAACACGTAGTGAACACTCAATACACGTTAATACATAGTAAACAGTCAACAAATACATGTTAATTTAAGACATTAATGAGCATGCTGAGTGTTCAGGGGAGCCTGCTTCATGGAGAGATTTACCCAAGGGGTTGGGAGAGGTTATGATGGGAAGGGTAGATGAAGGTGTCAAAGGAGGACATTTAGTCTCATTTAGTTTGGGTCCGTTGGTCTGCATAGCCAAGAGCTAACTACTATTTTTAGTTTTTTCAAAACATTTAAATTTTTTAAGTTAAAAAAATCAAATAGAACAGAATTACATGAAACAAAACGTTCAAGCCTCTCCCCCCCCCCACCGCTACCCAACACCCATTTCCCCAAAGTAGCCATTGCTAACAGATGGGCATATAGTCTTCCAAATATGTTCAATTCATATACCAGTATATTGGAGATTTTATATATACACACACACACACACAAATGGGAATCGTCTTGAGCCTACTATTTGGCAAATCACATTTTCCATTTATCGGTGTAGGATCATTGGTACCTCTGCACATATAGATTTTCCGTATAGAGCATATAGACCACATGCAGAACAGCACGTTGGTGGTGGGTGTGATGACTTCGGTAATGAGTGTGATGTATTTAAGGAGATTTTCTGGTCAAAGAAGAAACAGGAGCAAAATAAGGTAAACTGAAAATCCAGGATGAAATTAAGATGGATCAAAACATAATGGAGGAAATGAGACATCTGTGGAAGTGACCCAAAAGACTGTTTGAAAATGTGTGACTAAAGAATTTCTGAAACACCCCAAATCCAAACACCACCTTCTAGCAGCACTCTGTTATAGTTATCTGTTTATGTGTCTGTCTCCCTGCTAGACTACTGCCGGCTACTTGGGGTCAGGGACTGCGTATCCATTACTGCATGACATTCTGGTGCCTGGGATATAGTAGGCACTCAATAAATGTTGTTTAATTAAATAGGTGAACACCAGAAAGGCGTGCCCAAGTATGATCATGACCAAGAAAGCATAAGCCAAATGTATTGCAATGTACTCTGTCTATAAAGAAAGAATTACAAAAGAAGGTAGAGAATCATGACAGCTTTAGACAAGCCATCCACCTGCCTCTCCACTAACATGACCTGAATTTCCAGCGCAGGCACGAACAGTCATACCGTCATAAATTTGGGTTTCTATAAAAATTTTAGAAAATCAAACAACAAGAGTTGTATCATTATGGCTTAGGCACAAAACTTAATAAGTTCATTTCATTTACATTTCAAAATCCAAAATAAGTGTGTTCTTTGTGGCCAGTTTCTATCAGACATATGATGAACAAATCTGAAATGAAATCAAATCAGGCTCAATTCTGCAATTCTTGGTAAACAAATCTTTAGAAATCAATATTCATCTTTTATTTAAGGTTGTCTTGCTTCATCTAAATACTGAAATTATCATCTGCTTTCCTTCTTATGAAACCATGCATTTCATCTAAAGTTGTAAATCTGCATTTGTCGTAACTAAGCAAAACAAGAGAAAAGGGCCGACGCTGGTACAATCTGCCAGTAGAGTTCTCTACCCTGACAGTACAACAAAGGTCAAAGAAAAACACTGAGCAACAAATTAATCACAGACACCAGCTAACAGAGGAATAAAATGATTACAACTAATATACACAACTACAAAATAAGAGGAATGCAAAAGCAATGACAAGCCAAAAGTACACAAATAAATTTTTTTCTTATTTGCTAAGAATTGATGGGGGGATGGCCAAGAAGAATCGTAAACATGGTTATGTTGGCATATTTCCCTCTGTCCATCAGAAAAGCAAGTTGGCTTGTTTCCTGGGTGGCGAATATAATTGCAAAGAATAAACATGGCTTTGCTTAAACCAGGAAGCATGTGATTGAAGATAGTACAAATTGCAGAGAAAGTGCCGGAAATGTATTGGAATGTATTTGAAAGAAAATTAAAAGCAACACAAGAAACAAACACTGGTGGTATTTGGTGCAAAGAAAAGTGTAGTTTGGGTGGAAGCTATGGCTAAGTTTCAAATTCTAACGGCACTAAATTATTGTAAACAAGATCGCCAAACTATGTACCTCACTGTCTCCTAGAATAGAGCTTTGAGCATAATAACTTCCTTCACAGTATTTTTTTGGTTCAATTATCTTAATTTTGAATAAAAAGAATTCTTTAAAAAAAAATCAAACATCAAGATTATAGGCTAAAAATTCCAGAGCATATGGAGAGTGCTGACATCGCAATGTATTTGGAAAAGTTGAACTCTTCAGAGCTTTAATTAAATGACAATATCTAGTTTTGTGATGTTCAAAGTTGAACTCCTACGAAGTGATTTCTGGCAGGATAAGGAGATGTCTTTCTCTCCAAAACTCGGAGTTCTTGAATAGTTCTGTTAAAATGATTTTGGAGAGATGAAGGTAGACTAATGATCCCCAAGTCAAGGAAATGGGTGCAGTAATAGCACACAAAATTCATTTCTTGTCCAACTTTAAGTCAGATCAATGCTTATATCATATTTCATTGATTCTAAAACAAAACCCTTTTTCACTTTTAAGATCTCTAAAACTGGGATGCATCCTTCCACTGTAAAGAAACAAAGCCCTGTTGCATCTACCCTTTGTCATTACCAAACCTCCATACCAAGGCTGCTGTACACACAGTCTTGGGTTAGTATTCTTAGAATGCAAGGAAAAGGAGGCACCTGTCCCAGGGTAGAGCCTTCCACAAAGTGAACTGAGGGCAGAGGCAGAACTAGGGGTGACTTAGGAGTGGACATGCAATGAATCCTCATTCCCCTGACCCTCATGAATTAGAGAAAGAGGACTCTTGGGACAGGCAGGGGGCTGGATCCTATTATTACAAAGGATGGGGGCTCAACCCACTCTATTTAATATTAAAGTAAAGATGAAAGCGAGGAACTGCAGGATTTGTAGACCACTGGGTGGCGGGTATAGCAGGTGTGAACAGAGAGAAGAGGTGAAGAGCATAGGTTCTGGGCTGGGTTCAGGGGCTCACACCTATAATCCCAGCACATTGGAAGGTCAAGGCTGGAGGGATCACTTGAGGCCAGGAGTTGGAGACCAGTCTGGGGAATGGTGAGACCCTGTCTCTACAAAATAATTGAAAAAAAAAAAAAAGATTAGCCAGGCATGGTGGCATGCACCTGTAGTACCAGCTACTTGGAAGGACCCGTGGAGCCCAGGAGTCTGAGGTTGCAGTGAGCTAGGATGAAGCCACTGCACTCTAGCCCAGGGAACAAAGTATGACACTGTCTCAAAAAATGAAAAAGTATTTTTAAAGATCATAGGCTCTGGAGTCAGGGTAACCTTGATACAGATTTCAGATGATCAGTGGCAGTCATTAGCCATGTGACCACAGGAAAATTCCTTCACTTCCCTAGGCCTTAGTTTTCTCATCTGTAAGATATAAATAATCAGAATAATACCCTTAGTCTTGCCTATTGTCATAAGCTCATTGGATTATTATCAAGATTAAATGCATTACTATGTGTAAAGTGCTAAAAGAAAAAAAAAAAGATACACAAGCTAAGTGCTCAGTGAATGTCAGCTAATATTTTACTGTTAATATCTCAAGCTCTTAAGAGCCCGCCACATGTTGATTTTTTAACATGTTGATTTCAGGCTTCGAACAGATCACAAATATAGCCAGGTCACCGCCCTTAAGAAGCTGGATTTGCTGCTCGCTGTTCCTGTTCCACTTCTTCCCAAAAGAACAGCTCAAGATCAGCTGTGGATTGGGCAGCAATGTGTTGAGAAAGGTATTCTTGCTACCCACTTCTTTTTTTTAGCATTTCCTTTGGTGCCTTGAAAAAGAAGAATTTGTTCCCCTTGTCTATAATTGTTCACATTCTCCTTTACTTTCCTTTGACTGCAGATATCAGTGAATAAATATCAAATGCATGAATTAATGAATACAGGAGTTTCTTCCCATGTCTCCTTTTCCTCATCACTGCCTTAATTGAGTTTCCCTAGAAACAGACCCCAAGACAAGAATTCTAGTGCAAGAGGTTGACTTGGGAGGTGATCTAGGAAACCCTAATGGAGGAATGAGGAGGAAAGATCGGGAAGGGAAGGCAGCCGCCGTGGGAAAATGGAGTTTGATATTCCTGTGATGCAGAGTAGAACATACACTTCAGCGTGGCCAGAGAGCTGGGGTATTGATACCTCAATTTTTTTTCATCATCAGTTGAGGTTAGCTGGGGTTGGGGTCCGGGGGTGAAGTCAGGGAAGGTTTTTTTCTCTAGCACTTCAAGTCTGCCGGACAGAAGGACAAAGCAGACTCTGGTCATCACAGAAAGCCCTCAGACAAATAAGTGCAAGAAGGAGAGGGGGAAGTCTGGCTTTGATGCAACAAAACAGCAAGGGCCATTTCAAGGTGGGTGGGCAGGGCACCCACATTATCTACTGCAGCCACCCTTCTGCAACCCAGGACAGGGGCTTCGACCAACGATGGCAGGAGAACAGCAAGCCAGAATCAGCATTTCTCCTGCCAGGAACACTGCCTCACCAGGCTACACTTGGAAGCCTCTTAAGAGTCGTGAAATTGGCCGAG
>CAUYPO010068301.1:0-40995 GCA_963574435.1 Cheirogaleus major | reverse complement strand
TCACTAGCAGTGTACAGGAGTTCCAGTTTTACCCACATCACCACCAACACTTACTATTTTCATTTTTTTGATTATAGCCATTCTATTTTTTTCCCTTCTACTCCCCACCTGTAGCCATTCTAGTGGGTGTAAAGTAATACTTTATTGTAGTTTTGGTTTGCATTTTCCTAATGCAAATGATGTTGAGCATTTTTTTTTTTTTTTTGAGACAGAGTCTCACTGTGTTGCCTGGGCTACAGTGCCATGGCATCAGCCTAGCTAACAGCAACCTCAAACTCCTGGGCTCAAGCGATCCTTCTGCCTCAGCCTCCCAAGTAGCTGGGACTACAGGCATGCGCCATCTTGCCCAGCTAATTTTTTTTTCTATATATATTTTTAGTTTGCCAATTAATTTCTTTCTATTTTAGTAGAGACGTGGTCTCGCTCTTGCTCAGGCTGGTTTTCAACTCCTGACCTTGAGCGATCCTCCCACTTCGGCCTCCCAGAGTGCTAGGATTACAGGGGTAAGCCACCGCGCCTGGCCTATGACGCAGAATTTTAAAAAGACATGTTCTTAAGGATCAAGATTTAATGCCATCAATAATTTTTACTTTATTAAGAACATCTTAAATAGACCAGGTGCAGTGGCTCACGCCTGTAATCCTAGCACTCTGGGAGGCCGAGATGGGAGGATTGTTTAAGGTCAGGAGTTTGAGACCAGCCTGAGCAAGGGCAAGACCCTATCTCTACTAAAAATAGGAAAAATTAGCCAAGCATGAGGGCCTACACCTGTAATCCCAGCTACTTAGGATGCTGAGGCAGGAGGGTTGCTTGAGCCCAGGAGGAGTTTGCTGTGAGCTAGGCTGACACCATGGCACTCTAGCCCAGGGTACAGAGTGAGACTCTGTCTCAAAAAAAAAAAAAGGAATGTCTTAAATAAAACTAAATTCCCCTCCAAGTGCACGGCAATGAGGAATACAATGCCCACTGGTACAGTTTGGTGCTACTACCTTGATTCTGTTAAGGTGCAAAGAGCTTACCCACCATCAGTACGCATGTCAACATGATGGTGAAAAAAGGCAAATAAATGCTTGATATTATTATGAAAATCATTTTCGCCTCATAGATCACCTAAAAGGTTCTTGGGGTATCCTCAGGGTCCATGGACGGCGCATTAAAAGCCTCTGCATTAAATGCCTTTCCCAAAGTCACCCATCTAGTAAGTAGTAAGTGGAACCAATGCTTGAAACTAGGTCATATTGCCTCCTAGTAATGGTTTCTCCATTGCATCACAGTATGCAAAATGAATGATACAGATATGAAGTCTAATGAGAACTGATATTAAAACCAAATACTTAAATTTCTACTAGAGGCCTATTTAGAAATGCAATTAGTATTTATCAGCCAAGTATGATCACTTTAAGCTCATTTAGTCCAAATCATACAGACAGCTTAAACAGATTTGCTTAAAACCATGAAGAGATGGGAAATAGATAATCAAAAGAGACAAAATTGATAGCTATTCCATAGATTTGAAATAACGTAACTCCTATCACCTTACATTTGGTTAAAGGGCTTTCATGTACTTGAAATTGTAGAATCTTAAAACTAGGTGGAAAAAAAAATCCAAAAAACTAGGTGGAACCTAAGAGGTGATCTAGTCCATTATCTCATCTTGGACAGGTTAAACAAATCTGGTGAGGAGCAGCTTACTTCTCCCAAGACGCTGTGGAACAGCTTAAGTTATTTTGACCTGAAATCGGCCCTTCCCCCTCCTCCTCCATAGCCATGCTTTGATTGCTACATAGTTTCACTCCTTTATTCAATCCCCTGGGACAATAAAGAATAGGTCTATTTGCTCTCCTGTGGCTTTTTTTTTTTTTTTTTTAAGAAATAGGGTGGGGTCTCACTATGTTGCCCAGTCTGGTTTCAAACTTCTGGCCTCAAGCAACCCTCTTGCCTCAGCCTCCCAAGTAGCTTGAGACTACAAGTGCAAGCCACCCTGTCCGGCTTTCTGTGGCATATTTTAAGTCAGCTACCAAGTCCCCTCATAAACTTTCCCTTTTTCAGTCTGAAAGTACACAGTTTCTCAACTTTCTTTTTTGCCTGGACCCACTCCAAAGTCTTTTGTTTGTTTGTGGCTTTGTTTTGGAGGACCAGATGTGGTCTTTACCCATTCTTCCAGGCTTTGCTCCCAGTCCTGCCTCCTCCATGCAGTGGTCCTGGGTCACCCTTCCCTTCTCCACTGATTGAGCCCTCCTTATGTTCCCTCCAGGCACTGTGCTCTCTTCTGTCATTTAAACCCCAGCGTAATCCTATGAAATAGGCATCATCAACAGTGCCTCCCACTTTTTTTTAATTAAGGCATTATACTTTGAAGATTTGGGGCATTTGTATAAAGCTGTGTAACCACCACCTCAATTAAGGCATAAAACAGGCCAAGCATGGGGGCTCATGTCTGTAATTCCAGCATTTTGGGAGACTGAGGCAGGAGGATCACTTGAGGCCAGGAGTTTGAGACCAGTCTAGTCAACATAGTGAAAACCCCTTCTCTAATAAAAATTTAAGTGAAAAAATGTTGAAAAAGGTATAAAACAGTTCCCTCATCCTAAAAGTTTCCTCCTGCCATTTTGCAGTCACACATGTAATTTTTAAAAATGGGATAATTGTATAGTTACTATTTTTTAACCTGAATGTTTCTTTTAAGATGCACTGTTGGGGGTGGGGGGAGCACTGAACATCTTTAGATGGCAGTTAGTATAGGTTTGTAACGTAATTTTAATGGGTGTATAGTGTTCCATCAAATGAATGTTTCATAATTTATTTAACCAATGTCCTGTTGTCAGATATGTATTTTTTTTACAGGGGAAAGCACAAACGCAGTCCCCCACTATCACAAATTATGCAGTCGAGTTTCCCACATTTGGAGAAATCACAGGGGTCAGCACATCCGTAGTGCAATGGATAAGCCTCACCCTGGGAAAACCACCTTGGTGATCATGGTATCTCCCCTGCCAGGTAAGTATAGATATGTATTTTTTTAAAACAGTGTGCTGCTCTCTCTTCCTGGAATTATTTTTTTCACTTCTATTATACTATTATAGCTTTTCCCCCCGTATCTTTCTGATATTTCTTTGTTTGTTTTGCTCTGTGTCTTCTTTCTACCCAAGTGTTGGTACTTCCCAAGATTGTGTTGCTGAGTCTTTTTATTCTATAGCTTATTCTTAGGTCATCAATTTTCTCTTTGGCTTTACTATATAAACTCTTTGGATTTCATCTTTTTCTCTTCTGAACACCAAATCCTTATTCCCAAGTGTCTGCTGGGTACTTCTTGCAACTCAGACTCCACATGTTAAAAATTGAACTCTTACTCCCTTTCCAAAATCTGTCTGCTTCTCTCTTCTCTTTCTTTTTGATTTCTGCTACTCATTTCAGTTACTGGAAGTACTATCCTTCCACCAGAAACCTCAAAGTCATCTTGGACCCCTCTCGTCCCTCATCTCACATTTCCAATCAATAGAGTGCTATTAATTCTCCTCCAAAATGTCTCTCAGTTTGTGCCCTTCCTTTCCATTCCCACCACTACTCTCCTAGTTTTTGAGGTGACTCCTCACCAGAGTTGTAACAATAGCCTCCCAAATGATCTTCCAGCTCCTAGTCTGGTCCCCTTCTGCTCTGCTATATTGTCACTACAGTTAACGTTCTGAAACAGGAAATTATTGTCCTCTCCTGCTTGAAAATATCTGATGACTCCTTATCACTTATAGAAACAAGTCTAAACTTTCCACTCCCCCTCCCACTCGCCCACTCCACACCACCTTCCTGTGCCGGTTACATCAGCCATGAACGTTCCTGAACACTTTGTTTCTGTGCTTTTACTCACGTTCTCCCCTGTGACTATCCAGTCTTTACTCTGTTTTGCTGACTCTTGGCCCTCTGCCTCTTATATGATAGGTGTTTTTGCACTATTGCAGACAAGAACAGAAATGAGCTCTGCCTACCGGCCTACCCTGGTTAGCAAGGTCTGCACTACCTCAAAGGCAGCTGAGGGATAATAACCCCATTACTGGTCACTCCAAGTGAGGGAAGGGCTGGCGGAGGGGACGGCTCTTTACACTTCTTCACAGCAGAGAGGCGGTTGTACGTCGGCTGGGAAGGAATGTGTTCTCCATTCCTATGCAAAACTCTCAGAATGTTCCCCGAGTGAGTGGTGCGTCACATTTCCCCCATTCCAGGTACTGCAGACTGAGGGCTAGGAGGGCAGAGCCCTGGGTCCGACCCCTGGGGGAAAAAGGAAAAAGGGCCCCAGCCGACCTGTGATTCACAGGAGCAAGGATCGCACCTCCTGATTGGAGCAGACAGAATCAGACAAGCCTGGGGGCTGCTGATTGGCTCGCGCTCGGTCAGGCGCTGTTGGGCTGTTGTAAATGTAAATAGCTCTTGCAGGCCCGGGTCTGTGACCGGCAGTAACCCCGGGGAGAGTGGGTGGAGAAGGGGTGGAGAGGGAGGCCCTTCCTCTCCATTCAAGTCGGCTACCAGCCAGGCCCAGACAGGCCCGCCCTTTAGCGGAGGGAACTGGGAGGACGAGACTAAAGGACTGTGTCTTCAGAGATCTTCAGCTTGAGCTGCGTTAAACCTCCACCCGCAGGGCTGACAACTTCCACGCCGAGCTGCTGCCTTTCTGTGCTGAGCTTTGACTGCTTGCGAATCTAATGGGTTGTTCTGTGTGAGCACAGAGGCGTTGGAAGTCGCGAGGATGGCTTTATGGGGTCACATTAATGGCTGTAGTGCGTGTACCATAGTGACTACAGGGAGATGGCAGCCTGGCCGTGCCTGCCCCTGGTCACAGTACCCTATTTGTGGAAAGGGTAAGAGTGCAAGTTCTGGCCCGATAATAATCTTTATTCTAGAGGTGCAACTTCTATGCTTTACCCTGGTAGAGAGGGAAGTCTGTGGGGACTGGATTTCTTGGAAGCAGGGAGGAGGAAGGAGACAAATAGTACACGTTAAGAATAGAGGGTGACCGTCATACCTTACTGATAGGAATGTAAAACGGTGCAGCCACTGTGGAAAAGTTTGGTAGTTCTACAAAAAGTTAAACACAGAATTAGCATATGACCCAGCAACTCCACTCCTAGGCATATACCCAAATAAATTGTGAACAGGTACTCAGGGCCTGGCCCGGTGGCTCACACCTGTAATCCTAGCACTTTGGGAGGCCAACGCAGGAGGATCATTTGAGGTCAAGACCAGCCTGACCAAGAGTGAGATCCCATGTTTACAAAAAAGAAAAATTAGCCGGGCATGACGGCGTGGCCTGTAGTCCCAGCTATTAGGGAGGCTGAGACAGGAAGATTGCTTCAGCTCAGGAGTTGAGATCGCTATGAACTATGATGTTGCCCCTGCACTCTAGCCAGGTGACAGAGCAAAAGCTTTTTTCACAAAACACAACAAAACAAAATGAAACAAAACAAACCCAGGTACTCAAATATTTGTATACAAATGTTCTTGGTGGCACCATTCACAATAGCAAAAAGGTGGAAACAACTCAAATGTTAATCACTAGATGAATCAATAAGCCAACCGTGGTATATACATATAATGGAATATTAATTGGCAATAAAGAGGAATGAAGCACTGATACGTGTTACCTCATGGATGAACATCAAAAGCATTACACATGGGTTACATATTGTATCATTCTATTTATATGAAATAACCCAAATGGGTAAAAATCCATAGCTATAGAAAGCAGATTGGTGGTTGCCAGGGGCAGAGGTGTGGGAGTAGGTGTGGGGACAGGGAGACAATGGAGAGTCACTGTTGAATGGGTGTGGAGTTTTCTCTTGGAGTGATGAAAGTGGTTTGGAATCAGAGGTGGTGCTTGTGTGATATTGTGAATGCACTAAATGCCACAGAATTGTTCACTTTAAAATGGTTAGCTTTATGTCATGTGACTTCCACCTCAATTAAAATGTACATATGTATACCTGAAACAGACAAACTTATGGACTGAAAAGTGTGTCCTTCCTGCTGTCCAGAATTCTCTAAAAAAGGAATAAGAAATAGAATCAAGAGCAATTCTGGGTCCTCTGCTGCCTTTCACTTTCACTTTCCTCCCTGTTTTTTAAAGCCTAGCATGGGCTTGGCTACTCACTGCTCGCCATGGGAAATGGCCAGGAGGAAGAGGGCCCCTTTAGCCCCTCTGAGACTGTCCTTGCCTGGGCGGAGAAGCACCGTGAGTCAGCACAGCACACACTGCGCCTTTGTGAGGGTTCTGAGGCTAGGGTGTAGTTGGCTGGGCAGACGCAGTGGGGGAAGGGCAGACCTGGGTCCTGGAAGTGGGAAGGCTTCTGCCTCCAGCAACCCCAGTATAGAATCTCAGCTCCTTGGAGTCTGCAATTAGGGCCTCTGGCATTTGCCCCGAAGTCAGTGTACAAGAATCAGCTCTTTGCCTGCAGCATAGAAAGTTAACTACAGATCACGGAATGACTCCTACTCCCTGTGACATTTCGTGTATTTTTGTAGCAGAGACAGAATTTAAAACAAGACGTGAGCTCTTTCTATCGTTTCATCAAGTATTGACTGTTTAGGTGCCAGGAGACATTTCTGTCTTTCTTTTTTTTTTTTTTTTACACAGAGTCTCACTCTGTTGCCTGGGCTAGAGTGAGTTCCGTGGCATCAGCCTAGCTCACAGCAACCTCAAACTCCTGGGCTCAAGCAATCCTCCCACCTCAGCCTCCCGAGTAGCTGGGACTACATTCACGTGCCACCGCGCCTGGCTGATTTTTTCTATTTTTTTTTTTTTCAGTTGTTTGGCTAATTTCTTTCTATTTATAGTAGAGTCAGGGTCTCACTCTTGCTCAGGCTGGTCTCGAACTCCTGAGCTCAAGCAATCCTCCCGCCTCAGCCTCCCAAAGTGCTAGGATTACAGGCGTGAGCCACCGCGCCTGGCCAGGAGACATTTCTAGAAGAGGAAGATGCTCCTGAGAAGCTCAAAACCTTACAGGAGGGTGGAGTATGGTTTCGAAAAGTAGAGAGGAAATGTCAGGTACATGTCTATGGTTTGGGAGGAGAGCTTAAAACTCAGGTGTGGTTGAATGTTCAGATGGGTCATGAGGTGGAGTGAGTTGGGTTTTTCCGGAACAGCGGATGCATCTGCAGTTTAAGATGCATAAGTTAAGCTCCCTGCCATTGCCGCCCAGGGAGGAGGGCTGCTTCACCAGGTAAACACTCACCACCTCTGAGGATAACTGAATATCACCAGGCACATACTTGGATATATGACAGACTGAAGCATATCTAATTTGTCATCTACTCCACACCCAGTACAGCCAGTGGTTAAGACCGTAATTCTGGAGCCAGATCATAGCATTATTATTCACTCTCTCACAGCATTTTCTCCAAGCAAACTCAATTACTTCATCAGCAAAATTTGGGTAATAATAGCACCTGCTTCTGATACAGTAAAATAATGTACCATCGAGCACTCAGTATGGTGCCCAGCTGTAGTAAATGTTGCTATTGTTATTACTATTATATCCAGAAGTCTGGTGGACTCAGAACTTGAATTTCCCACTCAAAAGGAAGTTAGATTTATGTTCATGCAGTGGCCTAAACCCCTTTAACTAATGTAGAACATGATATCTGGACTTTTCCAAGCAATTTGGTATAGCAAAATTGTCATCTTATACTCTCTAGTTTATAGCATCTGCCTTTTATCATGTGGCTGGTCTTTTATCCCCTTGAAGTTGGAGACTAGCAAACACATCACTGTATAATTAAGAGAATATTGAGTGCTTCCTTTAATCAAATAATTTATTTTAATCAGTACTTCCTTAATAAGTTTGGGTTTGAATCTCAGCTACAACTGCTAGTAAAAACATTAAAATGGAGGGCATTTTTTCTTTATACAATTTTTTATTAAGATATTCATACACATAAAATCACCTTTTTAAAGTGTATAATTCAGTAGTTTTAGTATATTCACAGTGTTGTGCAACCCTCACCACAATCTAACTTTAGAACATTTTCATCATTTGCCACAAAACCCATGCCCATTAGCAATCACTCCTCATTCCTTTCCCCCAGGCCATGACAACCACTGATCTGCTTTCTGTCTCTAGATTTGCCCATTCCAGACATTTCATATAAATGGCATCGTATATAGTCTTTTGTGTTTGGCTTATTTGCCTTAGAATAATGTTTTTAAGGTCCATCCAGGTTATATATCATGTATCAGTATTTCATTCTTTTTATTGCTGAATAATATTCCGTTGTATGAATATATCACATTGTGTTTATCTATTCATTTGTTGGTGGTGATTTGAATTGTTTCTTCTTTTTAGCTATTATATAAGGTAGCTCTGCACATGCATGTACAAGTTTTTGTGTGGATATATATTTTCAATTGGATATGTACCTAGAAGTAGAATTGCTGGGTCATATGGTAACTATATTTTTAAACTTTTGAGAAACTGTCAGACTGTTTTCCAAAGCAGATGCACAATTTTAGATTCCCATCAGCAATGTATGAGGGTTCCAATTTCTTCATAGCATCACCAACACTTGTTATTAACTGTGTTTTTTTTTTTTTGAGACAGAGTCTTACTCCGTTGCCCGGGCTAGAGTGCCGTGGCATCAGCCTAGCTCACAGCAACCTCAAACTCCTGAGCTCAAGCAATCCTACTGCCTCAGCCTCCCGAGTAGCTGGGACTACAGGCATGCGCCACCATGCCGGGCTAATTTTTTATATATATATTTTTAGTTGGCCAATTAATTTCTTTCTATATTTTAGTAGAGATGGGGTCTCGCTCTTGCTCAGGCTAGTTTCGAACTCCTGACCTTGAGCAATCCACCTGCCTCGGCCTCCCAGAGTGCTAAAATTACAGGCGTGAGCCACTGCGCCTGGCCTGGTTTTTTTTTTTTTTTTAATTATAGCCATCTTAGTGGGTATGAAGTAGTATCTCACTGTGGTTCCTATTAGTATTTTCTTGATGCCTAATATTGACCATTTGTGTATCTTC
Organism: Cheirogaleus major; assembly: GCA_963574435.1. Lineage (NCBI taxonomy): Eukaryota > Metazoa > Chordata > Mammalia > Primates > Cheirogaleidae > Cheirogaleus > Cheirogaleus major. Next base: position 31,990 of record CAUYPO010068301.1, on the reverse strand, counting down.
TTTGGAGAAATGCCTTTTCAAATACTTTGTCTATTTTAAATTGGGTTATTTGTCTTTGTTGTTGTTGTTGTTGTTGTTGTTGAGTTGTAAGAGGTTCTTTTATATTCTAGGTACTAGTCCCTTGTCAGGTATATGATTTGCAAATAGTTTCTCCCGTTCTGTGGGTTGTCTTTTCACTTTCTTGATAGTATCTTTTGAAGCACAAAAGTTTTTAATTTTGATAAAATTCAATTTATATATATTTTTTATTTTGTTGCTTGTGCTTTTGGTGTCATATCTAAGAAACCATTGCCTAATCCAAGGTGATAGAGATTTATACGTATGTTTTCTCCTAAGAGTTTTATAGCTTTAGCTGATCCATTTTGAGTTAATATTTATATATGGCATGAGGTCATTCTTTTGCATGTGGATATCCAGTTGTACTAGCAACATTTGTTGAAACAAACTGTTTTTTCCTCATTGAATTGTCTAGGCACCCTTGTCAAAAATCAATTGACCTGAAGTACTATCTTGGGTAGACTAAAAAAAATCAGTAACCGTAGATATGTGGATTTACTTCTACACTCCCAATTCTATTTTATTGATCTATATGTCTATCTTTATACCTGTATTACACTGTCTACATCCTTTTAAGTAATATTGAAATCAGGAAATGTGAGTCCTCCAACTTTGTGCATATTTTTTCAAGTTTGTTGTGCCTATTCTGAGTCCCTTGAATTACCCTATGAATTTTAGGATCTTGTTAATTTCTCTAAAACAAGGAGTTGGAATTTAATAGGGATTGCCGTGAATATATAGATCAACTTGGGGAGTATTACCACTTTAACAATATTGAGTCTTTTAATCCATGAGCATGGGATTTCTTTTCATTTATTTAGGTCTTCTTTAATTTCTTTCAATAGCATTTTGTAATTTTCAATGTGCCTTTCTTGTGCGCTTCTTTTGTTAAACTTATCCCTATTTATTTTATTCTTTTTAATGCTGTTATAAATGGGATTCTTTTCTTAATTTCATTTTCTAATTATTCATCGCTAGTTTATAGAAATACAATTGATTGCTGCATATTGATATTGTATCCTGCAACCTCGCTGAATTCATTTATTAGCTTTAATAGGGGTCTATGTGTGTGTAGTCTTTAGGATTTTCTGTATACAAAGTTGTGTCATCTGCAAATAGAGATAGTTCTTCCTTTCTAATCTGGATAGCTCTTATTTCTTTTTCTGCCTTGGCAGACATTTTTAGGAACTATCTTGGTTCTTTAGGGAAGAGGGAGAAAACAGGTGGCCATTGGACATTGGGAATTTTATTTCTGTGCTCTTCTCCATTATTATCTTAAACTATTTTTTGTCCTTTTCTCCCATGGTTAAATCTTGATTCCTAAACAGAACCTTAACTTCTTTATACCTTTCCATATAAAACATGTCAAAAACAGAGTTCATTACTTTGTCTCCCAGGAGCCCTTATTCTACAATTTACCCTTTCAAGAAGGCTCAACACTTATTTGCTCTCTCAATCTTGAATTCAACTAAATATGTTGATCAGCTCCTTTTCTGCTCTATGATGTCTCCCCTTTCCTATTCCTTTCTGGAACTTTTGCAGATAGGAATAAGAAAACTGCCCCAGGATGAAATAACAGATATGCAAAATACAGATTTCCCTGAGGAAGCATAGGAAAGTGTATTTAATCAGAGGGAGCACAGCCAGTGTGAAATAGGAGGAAATAAATTAGCAAAGAGCATATAGTAAGGATAAATTGTTTAAATTGGATGCCAGTTAATCAAAACAAAGCAGAGACTTGGAAGGAACAGTACTTTATAGGACAACTAAACAAAGTATTCTGGCCTGGACATTTTAAACAAAACTAAGAGGGAAAGGGGCTCGTGGTAGAAAGCCACATATTGAGAAGAAAACGTCACCATCAACTTAAATTACTAATAATATTATTATTATTGATTTTGGACACTCAGAATTAGTCTGAGAGTCATGCTTCTTTTTCAATGTGAGGGCAACTTTAAATTAGAAAGCAAGGTAGACTGGCAGAGCTGGCCCTGGAGAGCTCTTAGAAGCTAGTTATTGGTCACAGTGGCTCCTGCTGGAATGTAAAGTCTGCCTTCTCTTTTCCACAAGAGGATTCTCAGATAAGGTAGTAAAAAGTAAAAGTAAAAAACAAGCCAGAACAAAAAATCACCCTGCAATCTTGAAGCCCTCTCTGCTCTAGGAACGAGGTTTGCCTTTCTTCCTACTGTTGTATATCAGCATTCTCAGAAAGTCTTTTTATTCCCTGCAGACAACTATATTGCAGAAGCAGGAATGAGCTGAACTGCTCAGCCTGGGTTGCAAGGTAAGGATCTGCCTTCCTAGGGAGTGCTTCTCCTGCTGCTCTTTTCCTCTCCCAGTGTCTCTATCTTGGGTGCATATGACTGATCACGTGAAACACGAGAGACCTGGCACTTCTCCAAGGCCAAGGTGCTGGCTGGTGGTAATGTGTTTGCTTTAATGGCAGACTCTTGGCTTCCTGCTGTCCAGCGTTTAACCTAAAGTTACCCTTAGGAAGGGCAGGGCGGGTTACTGGGGTATGAGTCAACCATTATAACTTCTACTTTGTTTATACTCTTTAAAGGTACAGGGCAGAGGTAGGGTGGACCATATTGGTAAATCCCAAGAGACTTTGTGTCACAGTGAAAAAACTCCCACACACAGTGCTGTCAGATTCACTTCACTTTTATTATGAACAAATACAATCTCAGATCAGTACAACTAGCTTCAGAGTTGATATTAATAGAAATTATTCCAAAATTATTCTTAGGTCACAAATAACTACTATCCCACATAAAAAGGGAAAAAATCCCACTCAATCAAGGAAAAGGTATCCTGTGTATGTTTCCATGGCAAAGAGCTTATGCGTTCTCAAATTGTGTCTGGCTAGTTATCCACCACTTATCCAATGGATTCATTCAATCTCTCAGAGAACCGCACAGACTAATGATAGCATCCAGGACACGTGGACACATCAAGTTTGTGGTGGACACTGCTATTATACCTCTGCTGAAAGATCGCAAAATGCTTTATAAAAAGCATTAGTCACGCCTCAAAACTGCCCTTTGAGGTAGGTCAGTATTATTATTCCCATTTTAACAGAAGGAAAACTGAGGCACATTATAGTTAAGTGACTTGCCCAGGGTCACATAGCAAGTCAGTGGCACAGTGGTAGGAGAGGCCCTGGCCTTAACCACCAGCGTGACATTTGCCACCTTGCTTTCTTAACCTTTCACGTTGACCCGTTTGAGCTACACTTACAGAGAATACACTCAAGATACTAGCAAACCAAGGAGAAAAATTTCCATTTAAATGCTACAACCATCTTTTAATCTAAAAAGAAATATATAAACCAAATACATTCAAATTACTTCCACCCTCCATCAAATGTGGGCACTTAATAAAAGCAGCCCTAAGTAAAGTTTCCAAAATTAAGCCCAGAAGGGAATCCTGCAAATCGCTCTACTGATAGTTCTCTAGCCAGACCCCTTTTCGACTAGCCACTTCTGGTTTGCACCTGGCTCTCAGGTGCAAAGGGACTCCACAGAGGGAGTGAGGGCGGCTCATATGCAACACTGATTAGAAAAGATGTAAGGCACCCAAATAAGTTGTCGGCACACCCAAAGCAAGGAAGGACTTAGAAATTCAGACTCTTGATCAGATCTGAGTTTCCCATTAATGCATCACTTGAATGAGCTTCTGAATGTTGAAAATAGTGTTCCTTACTCAGCAGACACCCTCCCACCTACACCCCCCACACACACACTGAGGCCCTCTGCCTGAGGTCTCCACCCAGCCTTGTGTGGGGTCATGGTATGGATCAGATCCAGGGAACACGATTACAATAGAAGGAAGTGAAAGCTGTTTTTATTGTTCATATATTATCAAGCAGGCACCTGATGACCTGTGGAATCAAAAGTACCCAACAGACATTTCCAAGGGGTAGGCGCACAGGTCAGCAGATCTAAACTACAGTGATCTGCCATTAGATTCTTTCCTACTGAGATGGACAGCTCAAAAGACGAGGATGCCTTTAGCCCAAGCTAACCCCTGTAGCCTCTATTCAATCAACATGGGAAGAAAGGCCCTCCTCCCTTCCACCTCTGGGGCTCAACAGTGGGTGGAGCATCTGGTATTGTACATTTCCAATCTCATTAGAGCAAAGCCAGACTGAGGTACAGGGACAAGGCTAGTCCAAGTTTCTCAAAACACGGATGTTCTGTTTTTTTCCAGACTTCTTCTATACTATTGTCTGCCCTAGGCTGTGTTGTAGGGAATGCTGGTGAGTTTGCTGAACAGAGAGTATTCAGCAAAGTACATGGCATCTCAGATCCCAAGTCTTGGCCAAAGCTTTGCAACATACCCTGACTCCAGGGAACAGGGCCTCCTTTCGAAGTGAGGCACTTGGGTACTTGCCCTTGTTTCTTGTGCTTCCCAGGGAGGACTAGGTTTCCTCCTACTTCTACAAGCATTGTACTGTCAGCTGGGAGCACTGACTCAGGCGGGGCAGCTTTACTGAGCAAACAGGGAGTATTCAGCGTGTTCTCTGGTTCTGGCCCAGACAGAGGGAACTGAAAACAAACCCTCTTTGCTCCATGGCTAGCTCACTGACACAACACGAGCATCTGGCTTGGCCATGCCTTGTGAGAGAGCCTCTCTGAGTCAGGGATGTTGCTGGGAGGGTTTTGCCAGCCTTGTCTTGAGCCATCACTGTGGTAGGGGATCACAGGGGTTAGGTGGAGACACTCTGGAGGCCACATGAAAGTGGCAGCTAGCTCTACTTTCTAAAGAGAAGCAGTGGTTCAGAGACCCTGAGCATTCTGTCTGCAGGAGAGGGAGCTGCCTGGACAGCAAGTTGTCACTGCCTCTGAAATTCACATGAAGGAGGCTGCCTGTCCAGAGAAAGAAGATAATGTCACAGGAGAAAGAACTGGTAGGAGAAAAGGGGCAGATGGGATAGACCTGGCATCAAGAATCAGGGTAGTGAAGAGATTCCTAACCTCGTCCCCCAGGCAGCCCTATGCTTTAGGCTAGATGTTAACAGAGGAATGGAAGGGCACAATGTTGTGGGGAGAAGCCTTCTAGCATTTACTCATTCCAAGGAGAAATTGGAACTAATGATTGAACCTAACATCTAGCTTATTTTATTAAGACACCCAATAATTTACTCCTGGATCCCCGGTGATGTGTTGTTCTCAGAGCCCTTCTTTTGTAAAGTTACCTCTTAGGAACTGCCTACAGACTTGCCCTCAACCTATCTATCCCCTGTCCAGCAGTGGGGGTGGAAGGGGCGGGGGGGGGTGTTAATAGACAATCCAGCTAAGTCCTCCTCTCCCTCAGAGTTCCTTCAAACATCCCTCTTTCAGAGGGAAATACTCTTAAGTGAAATATTTTAATGTTCTAAGCAAAGTATTCATGTATATATATGTCTGTGTTTGGCTCAACTCCACCTCTGAAAATCCTTCCTTTTTTGGATGTTTGGAAATGCCACAACCTCTTATTACTATGAGGGGAGCAACCCATATCCTGAAGATGGCAGAACAGAAAGATGCAAGAATTGTGATGAGCAGCTCATGGAATCCTCAAATTCTACGAGCTGCTGTATTCACCAATTATGAAAACACCCAACCTCAAGACTTCTTGATATGTCAACCAAGAAATCTCCTTGTGATTAAAGAAAAAAAATCCTTCCCAACAGAGAAACTAAATGCTTCATCTTTACCCTCAGCCTAAACTATATCAAGACATTGAGATTTGTTCTTGTGTTTTAGCATTGCCAAGCTCCACACTATTCCCTGCTCGGTCAGGAGAGAAAGGAAGCATGCTGCGTGGTGGGGTTGGAGACCTTGCTAGGTGAGCAATGGCACATCTAACCATGGCAAGAGCTTCCTCTTGCCTTGTTTTCCCACCTTGACCCCGTCGTTCCTTACCAATCATACTGTGCATGCTAACTGTCTCCCTTGACAATTCACCTGCTTTAGAAGCCTTGTGCCAAATGAAGTTCTTTTTCCATTCCATCTAGCAAAAGCCTGGGCTGAAGATAATGAACAGAGAACTGCCCAGAAGATTTTGTTGTGTCTCTAGCTTGAGCTACCTACCTTAAAGCTCACAACAGCTCAAGGAAAGAGAATTATCTGGGGCAGAGACCATTAGTTTAAGACTATGGAAAGGTTGTCTAAGCTTTGGAAGCTGGACACTGACCAATGACTGACCAGCTGCTTGCTCAGGAGGCAGTGAGGGAGAAGAGAAAGGAAGGTGATAGGAACAAAGCAAAGAGGACAATGGGAATAGAGGAGAGAGAATATAAGAGAAGAAATAAGAATATCAGCTTAGCATCATAAAGGCAGAGTTGTTGGCTTTCAATACTTTTGCATTTAAAAGAATACTGTACTGGAATGGGTTAACATCATCATCTTTAGCATCCTGGTAGCATTATTCAGTAGTTAATAAACAGAACATTAAACCTCTGCCCAGCTGGCTTTTGGAAAAGGAACCTGAGGGGACTCAAAACTCAGCCACTCTTGCAGCTTTCTTCTCCAGTTCTTTTAATCCTGGCCAAGACAGTGGCCTTGGATACTTTCTTCCGGTCATAGGCCAGGCCGAGGGCAGCCATGCAATCGATGAAGAAGGTGGTTATGTTGATGTGCCAGCGGTACTCGCTGGCGGAGTAGTCATAGGGGAAGGTGTGGTGGTAGTTGTGGAAGCCCTCGCCTGGAACAAAAGCAAGGAGAGAGTTATGGACCAACAGTGATTGCTGTCTTCCTAATCTATGCACACTGGTTACTTAGCAGGGCACCTCAAACCTAGGAGAAACTTGATGCTATTGAATGAATGGATGAATCCAATCTCTTTCACTCTGAACTAAATAGATTTCCTCAGAGGCATCTTAAGAAATGACTGGAGAGACCCCGGTCACCCATTGCATCTGGGAGCCTTGTGGAAGGAGAACTGACAGTTTCTCTCAAAGGATATAATGATTAGAGGGAAGCTGCTACTGTTGGGAATGGGTTTTAGAATGGAACATTCTAGAGCATGCCTAAATATTAGCCCTAGACTCTCAAGGCTCTGCATGTATTTGGGCAAGGAGGGGAGAGTCCAGAATGCCAAATGTTCTACCTCTAGGGGTAGGAGGTTTCTACGGAGTGGGTGCAGCAGCCAAAAGTCAAAAGAAAAGAGTCCCAGCCCAGGGGCCAGAAGGTCTCGGGCCACTTCAGTTCAGAATGGGCTGCTCTGCCTTCTAATTCTTTGAGCTTTGACCCTGGTGTGGGGGCAGTGCTCATAAAACAGAAGCTTTCCGAAAGAAAAGAATCAAAATGCTTAGATGTTCCCTCTAACCTCCAAGATTCCGAGGACTCTTGGGATGAGCACTTCACTTTGCTAGAGAGAAGAAAACAAAGAAATTCTGGATTCAGGACAATTTCTGTAATGTGTAAAGCTTTGGAAACTCTACAGATAGAGAGTTTGCCAACTCTTGGCTGCACTCGTCTTTCTGAATGGCATCCAACAATAATATTGACCCAAATCAGGCTGGAATAAAGAATACTAATAAAAGAGCTTGTTGGGCCCTTTGTAGATAAAATAACCCCAGATAGGGTAGTAATGATATTAATGACAAGCAAGTGAAGGAAGTCCTGAAGAGTAAATGACACCGTCCGGGGCACTTCAAGGTTATGTCCCCCATCTCTGTGACACTTCACCATCTGAGGTGCGAACTGAGTAGGAGGGTGAGGTAACTCCAAGGCAAAAGGCACTGATGAAGGACTATTAATTTCACAAATGGTTTTGCAGCTAGGCTCTGTGTAAGCACTAGCCAAGCCTATATTTACCAGATTTAAAGTGGCATCATACACACGCATAGACGAGGAGGGAAAAAAAGAGGAGGAGGGTCAATGGGTAGAAAGAAGACAAGACTTTGCAACTGGAGCAGCAAGGGACAGCCACGAAAGGCTCAGGGAGAAGGTGAGCTTTGGCAGAGAGAAGATGAGCTTGTGACTATGGGGGAGGTAATTCAAGAAGTGAAATGATTAGAGTGGCCGGAAACAGAGCAGGAGGAGAACAAAGGGCAAGGCGATAAGGGAGGAAGGCAGCAGGCATGGAGGAGTGGGACAAGTTAGGTACTGGCAGCCACTCTGAATGGATGCCATAAAGAGGCTGGAGTTGGGAAGCCCACCAGAGATCCAGGACACATCTCATGCCAGAAAACCCCATCGTTTAAATCTCAGATTTACACAGTGCACGTGATTTCTTTCAATCATGGGTCAAAGTAAGAACGTGCACAATGGTAGAAGGTGCCTGAAAGGAGCAGGGAAATGCAGAAAAGTTAAAAAGAGAAGGAAAAGATGCTTTTCGTAAAGATAGTAAAGATTGTCAGGGTTGAGAATATAAAGGAAGATTTTAAGGAGGAAAAAAGAATGTTAGGCAATGACATGCACAGACGTGTGGAGTAGTGTGGTTGCCTAGGTGTTAGGGGATGACCACTAGCACTGAACACGGGTGCAGAGTACAGGCCACTGGGTCCACTTCAAATAAAGCCATTTGAGGCCATTGTCAAAGTTTATATTCAGTTGGAAAGAGGGACAGAAAAAAAAAATGGAAACAGATGGTAGAACACTGTTGTCTTAGACTCTGGTAATTGGGGCTGCAATTATAGAGAGAAATAAATTCAGGAATAGTCAACATTAGATCAGTGAGCAGGAAATTGTGATCAAATTAATTACTTTATCAGGCTATTCCCTAAACTACGTTGGGTAAGGGGTGTTCCTAGCACAGAACAGAAGTAGAAGAGATAAAACTAAAGGACAAGAGGAGGCAAGGTGGTAGGTAGTGGCAAACGGCCACCAACACCAGTGGCTTTGGTGCCCTAGATATTGACATCCCCAAACGGTGAGGCATGACACACACTTAAGAGTATGGCATACCTGAATATAGTGGGGAGATAAAAATTAGTGTGCCATACTTAAGTTTATTAAATTAAATTACAATTATTTTTTCTACATTTTATATAGCACACTAGGATTGCTGGCTACTCAGATGACCCTATTGTTCTATTTATTCATTTTCCTCCTCAAGCAAGACAGCAGTGCAGCCCAGGTGATTGGGAAAAGGAAAAGTCAGAGGGGCTCATCGTACACAGCCTTTGGAGATTGTTTTGGAAGCAGGAATTAAAAGCAGTGTTATTTTTTCCCCAAAACTTGTTGCCTGATTCTCATACAAAGGCTTTCTAATATATTGCCCCTAGTTTTATAGTGGAAAAACTGAGATGCAAAGTGGTCATAAAAACAGGTTACTCTGGTTTTTCTGGCTCCTAGCCTCGTACCCTAGTCAGCAGACCACTAGATGTGGTCCTGCCGTGGACAACTTACCCACAGCTCCCAGGGACACCAGGATATTTTCCCGGGGGTTAATGTTCTTGTCATAAGGGCGATATCCGTAGAGGTGGGCGGCGCTGTTCACCAGCCAGGTGGCATTGAGCACTGCAGTGTAACGCAGGAACGTGGCAACGAAAGTGCTGTGCAGAAAGGTTTCACCCCAGAAATACCAGGGCACCCATGTGGGCAGGAGGAAGCACATGAACACAACGGCGGGCTTGTAGTACCTGCATGGGGGTGCCAGACACGGAGTCAGAGGACAGAGGGCTCTTACACCTACCTGCGCCTCCACTCACGCTGGGTTGGGCTGTCTCTATCCCCCTCTGTTCTGAGTACAGCATGGCAGAAAACAGCAAGAGGGAATGGGGTAGGAAATCTTTTGATGATGTCGTGTTATTATCTCACTTTTTAGGTGAGGCAATGAGGAGGGATTAAATGACTTTTCTAGAATCACACCACTGGGCACTGAATGCTTGTCTCCCTGCCTCTAAGGCCATCGCTATTTTTTACTAGTGCATAATGCCGGTTGGTAACATAGGTGAGGTCTAAATTACAAACAAAGAGAGTTCTCCAGCCTAGGCTGTTTTTCCATTCTGCTTTGGGGCTCCTTTCTCTTTCTCATCAGCACTCTTGTGCAGTCTGTGTTTAGTGTTATGCCTCCATTTCCTGCTCACCACTCTCTAATTCTTTGCTCCTCTTTTCCTGCAGAGAGGCACACTGAGTGTCCTTGATTACTGGCAGGTCTCTGTCTCTCCGAAGGCCCTTTCTCAATCTTCATCCTCAATGCAGACTGGGCCATTGACATTCCAAGGGAGTGATTCCCTACGTCCCTTCAGCGGTCAAGTCTTGACTTTTTTGTAACTGATATTCCTTCCCTGCATCTTGCTCCTTTCCATTCCTGCAACTTCTCCCCTAGCATGGATCCTCATTACCTCCTAACCCGTGTCCCTGCTTCTCATCTCTTTGGCTCAATGGTTTCTTTCACCTGTCAGGAGAACAGCCTTTTTAAAGCATACCTTTGTCTTTGCCTCTCCAAAAACATAATGGGTTCCTTTTTTTTTTTTTTTTGGAGACAGAGTCTCGCTCTGTTGCCCAGACTAGAGTGCCATGGTGTCAGCCTAGCTCACAGCAACCTCAAACTCCTGAGCTTAAAACAATCCTTCTGCCTCAGCTTCCCGAGTAGCTGGGACTACAGGCATGTGCCACCATGCCCGGCTAATTTTTTTCTATATATTTTTTTAGTTGTCCAACTAATTTCTTTCTTTTTCTTTTTTTTTTTTTTTAGTAGAGATGGGGTCTCACCCTTGCTTAGGCTGGCCTTGAACCCCTGATCTTGAGTGATTCTCCTGCCTCCTCCTCCCAGAGTGCTAGGATTACAGGCATGAGCCACCACGCCCGGCCCATAGTGGTTTCCTATTGCCTATTGAATTAAATCCTAAATCTGCTTTTAGGACTCTACAAGAACAGCATCAGTCTCCGTTTCCAGTCTCACTTCCTCCCCCACCCTATACTTCAAGCAAAATGACTCTTTTCCTGGAACATGCTTTATGCTTTAGCTCATTCTGTTCTTTCTGTTTGCACTGTCCCTCCCCACACATACTTGTGAAAATTTCTATCCATTGGTGAATTCCAGTGCCACCTTTTTCATAAACACTGAGCGCTCCCCACTGAGCAATCTCCCTCCCCACTGAATAGAAAATATTCTGTCTTGTATCAGTGTTATCTGGGTACTTGGCTTATAACCTCTACCCTCCACTAGGCTACAAACTCCTTGAAGGTAAGAACTAGGCTCCATTCATCTTTGTATCCATGACTGTCCCAGGTCAATAAACATTTGTTGAATTTAATTGGTTTAACTAAGATAGCTCAGAGAGAAAGAAACAGGGCAATAGTCTATGACTGTGGGTGGGTGGGATGTTAAAAATTGGGGTTTTAAATTATGATTTTAAACATGCAAACTCAATAAATTCCTCAGCTTATATTTCATAAGTCCTAAGAGAAAAAAAAGGAGTCCTCAGACACTAGGTGCCAGGACCGTATTCCCAACTCCATCATCACTTCACTTACTTCCTCTGGAACATCACCAATTTCTCAGCTTTTAGGTCAGACAAGTCCAGCGTACTGCCCTTCTTCATGACGGCTGGGTGTTTGCGCACAAGCAGCCAACCCACGTGAGAGAAGAAAAAGCCACGTCGGGAATTATGAGGATCAGCATCTGTTTCTGAAAACTTGTGGTGGGCTCGGTGATCGCGGGCCCATTCATAGACATCATTCTGGAGGGACAGAGAAGAGGAATGTAGGCCTGAGGAGAGACACCCTCTCAGGAAAATTCCAAAGAATTGGAATGTCTTCAAGAGCCCACAGCTTTCTGCTCAACCTCATGAAATACCCAGGAATCCAAAGGAGTTGCCTCCCCTCTTCTCCTAGCTTGCCACTAAAGCTTGAGTCGAAAAGCAACTTCAAGTCCCAGGGCCACATGAATAGGACTGCTCCTGCTTGTTATGTGGGTGGAATGCAGGTAAACCACATGGAGCTCAGATAGTTTCATTATCCAAGAACATTGCAACTCTTCAAGCAAGGGATGTTGGAAAAGGTCTTCACAGGGTGCCTGATCTGGGGCACGGAGACTATCAGGCAGGCAGCCCTGCGTCCTAGGATCCTGGTTAGTGGATAGGCTGCGGGAGCTCCATCCTGATGCCTTGGCACGAGACAGCTCACATAATGCCACAAGGCCAGGCATGTGACTCATGGTCAGGGCCACATTTTCAAATGACCCCTGGGCTTCTCTGTGACTCTTTCCATCCCTTAAAGAATATACCAATATTTCTCTTCCTCTTTGCCCCATAGGGACAATATCAGGACACTTCAAAGCATAAATGACTACATCAGAGATTATGCAAATGTGGGAAATACCCGGGATATTGCCTAATAAGACTAATTTGCTTTCCTTTCTTCCTCTTGCTCCAAGCTAAGCCTCACCTCACATGCTATCCTTTGCCTTGCTACAGTTTAATAGCTGTGAGAGTTCCCTTTCCCTAACTCCCTCATTCTGTCTCCACTATAATTTTTTTGCCTCAACAAATCTCAGTACTTGATTTTGCCAACATGGCAGCCCCAGACAGGACCACAATGTTGGGCTGGTCTATCTAACCTCTCAGTGACTCGGTTTCCTAATCTGTAAAATGGGGATAATAATAGTACCAACCTCCTAAGATTGTTGTGAGGATTTAATGAATTAATCTATATTAAGTGCTTAGTATTGTGCCAGGCAACTAGTCAGTGCTATGAAAGTGTTTGTTCTTATTATCTGAAAACAACAGAATTCATGAGTCTATAAAACATCAATTTCAGTCCCATTGTGGTGGAGTCCTGAGATATTCACCTTAAATAGTGAATTTATTGTCCAAAGTCTACCCAGGAAAGCAGGGTCAGTCCCTGGCTTATGTGCCATTGCTCCTTATGATGGACAACAGCCAGACAGTGTGATAACACAGGGACCTTAGGATCAAAAATAATCCTGCATGTCATGACTATTTCCTATTTACTCCTCATTTCCCTTTTCCAGAAGTCCCCTCAACTTTATAGACTTAAGGACTGAGCTTGCACTTGAGGTGACCACAGGAGAGAGCAAAGTGAAGTGGCTGTGCAGGTGTGGCTCCTCTCTGAGTACTGATCCCCTCCTTTTTGCCCCCAGATCATCCATAGAGTGGAGAAAAAAGAGCCGAGCAGAGCTTCTTACCTGGAATGCCATGGTGTTGGCAATGATCAGGAAGAGCCGTAGGGGCAGCCGGGCTTTGTAAGTTCGGTGGCTCCACAGGCGATGGGCTCCTGCAGTTATGCCCAGAGCACTGATGAAATAGTAGAATAATCCTGCCAGGAGAAGACAGCAGGGGAGTCACCAACCAGTGTGAGCGCCATCTGGGGAAGCATGCCGAGCATAGTCCCCTGAAGCCAGAGGCTGTGTCTTCTGTAGGTTTTGGGTGAGGATCTGCTTTACCCAAACTCTAGGGATACCTTGGTCTCCTAGATTTTACCACTTGAAAAATACCATTACTTCCCAGCCTCTCAACCTAGGAATTGAGATAAGCTAATGAGCCCCATGAACTAACGAGTCAGAAAGGCAGGAGAGAGACAAAGGCTCTTACCAATTCAGCCACTTGTCATTCTCAGTCTGCAGGGGTGTTTTCTCAGGACCTGTTACCTTTGACGGTTAGCTAATCTTCACTAAGGTTTTTTTTTTTTGAGACAGAATCTCACTTCTGTTGCCCGGGCTAGAGTGCTGTGGTGTCGGCTTAGCTCACAGCAACCTCAAACTCCTGGGCTCAAGTGATCCTCCTTCCTCAGCCTCCCGAGTAGCTGGGACTACAGGCATGCGCCACCATGCCAGGCTAATTTTTTCTATATATTTTTAGTTGGCCAATTCATTTGTTTCTATTTTTAGTAGAGACAGGGTCTCCCTCTTGCTCAGGCTAGTCTCTAACTCCTGACCTTGAGCAATCCTCCCGCCGCAGCCTCCCAGAGTGCTAGAATTACAGGCGTGAGCCACCATGCCCGGCCTTCGCTAAGGTTTTAAGAGCTACAAACTACTCTTCCAGAGCTCGGGGCCCCTAAACAAAGGAGTTATAACAGCCAATAAAATCTAGGCACTGACCAATTCGAGGAGCCCTGAGTTGTAGACGGGACTCAGAGTTATGGCTCTTTACTAACTAGTACAAAAGCATTTTGATATTTGGCAGCAGTACAGCCATATCAGGGAAAAATCAGCCCTGCACATAGTCATATTTGCACTGTGTCTTAAGCTTTACTAATGATTTTAATATTCTCAAATTCACTGGATACTTTAAATGGGGTAGGTGGTATTAATAGCCTCACTTTGCAGTTGAAGAAATAGATGCTCAGAGAGGTTAAGCATTTTTCTTGGCTAGGTCGCATGGCCAGTAAGAAATGGAGCCATGGTTTGAAGCTAGGTTTTCTGTCAATAAGCAGTTCATGTCCCAGCTATATCTTCCACCTCCCCAACATATATGCATAGTTCCTGTGTCTCTCAGCCCATAATCTCACTAGGAAATGCTAATTCTAGACAATGGTGGGATATACTCAAAGCCATCAGTGGAGCACCCCAACATTTTCCTGCCTCACTTTCTTGAACCCCTGCAGGCTCAGGAGGTGCCAGATATAATCTCTAACTGGGAAGCAGGTTGCTGGGTGTACCCATCTTTTCCTCTGTCCCGTAGCTCTAGCAGGCAGGGGCTGAGGCCTTGGTAGAAATTGTTAACAGTGTTTCATTCCTAGGGAAACAGCTAGAAACAATGGCTCCTCAGTGGCCAGAGAACTTAGTTGCAGTTGGAGACACTACACATTGTACAAATTGTCCTGTGTTCTTTTGCAGCCATAGACAGCAGTTTCCTAAACAGCCTCCTCCTTTCCCCTCCCCTGCTTCCTTCACCCTATCCTGTTCCTCCTACAGGATCTCTAGGGGAGCCACAGAGCCAGAGTCTGTCCCAAATGAAAGTTCTATCCACATGCCTCAGAACAGGAATTAAGGCTCCAGGTAACCTGCAGGACTCAAGCCAGGTGGTGATTGATATCTTCCCAGATACAGTATCTGACTGCATCTTTCCTGGAAAAACACAGTTGGGGCAGAGCCCTCCAATCACCAAGGAGGAAGAAAAATGGCTTTGGGCATGAAAGTAGAAACACTCAGGTAAGAACCAAGGAAGCTTCTGGGGTTATTTCATGCCACAGAATACCCGGGGGTAAGTTGACTCAGAAAGTATGTAAGAGCCCATATTAACAGGGAAATTGGGAAAAGAACCCAGGCATTCTCCTGCCTTCTCTGTAAATACCTCGAAGTCAAATAGAAGGGCTTAAGTCAATTGGAGATTCATTCTCACTCTGTTCCCCAGGAGAAGATTACCCAAATTGATGGTTACCTAACATCTCTTAGCTTTAGCCCTAAGAAAGAGACTAGAAGGGTTTTGCCCTTTGGCCCTCAGCGCTGCCAGAAATTTCTCTTCAGGCTTACCTCAAGGGCTTTTCTGAGAGGCTCCACAATGAAAGATTGGAGGCTCTCAAAATTGCTCAGAGTCATAAGAAATGCTGGACTCACATTCAGTTGTTAATTTAACTTTGTTCTTAGGGATTAAAACAAGAAAAGGAAGTCAAGCCCCTAAAACCCTGAAGGTGGCAAGAGAAAATGCCCAGATTGAGACCTCTGACCTTCCTTTTCCCCAGCCTCCTTGTTCCATAAGACAGAAGAGTTGTGACATCCCTCTATCAAGATAGTCATTCCATCAGCCAAGCCATCCACCAAAAGGCCCAGGGCCAGGAGTAAAGTAAGTCACCATCCAGTCTCTGTGTGCCACGTTTCTCTGTCCAAAGGCACAGCACACACCCATGGGCAGGGCACCAAAAGGTAGCGCGCACAGACTTAGCTCTGGGATAGCATTCTGCTGCCTGCACTAGTAGCCGAGGGTTAGTTACCAAGCAGAGGCAGTCTGGTCCAACTCTGGACTTAAGGAGACCTACAGGGAGTGCTGGCACTGGAAGGGGCTTGCAGGGGACAAAGCAGCTTGTGAAGACTCCGGCCTTGGGGGGAGGGGGTGTATAGGGGTTCTCACTTTCCCTGAGGAATCCCACCCCTGCTCTTAATTTCTCATGCTGCAACTGAAGTTCTGCTGGGTTTTCAGAGGGGCTAGAGAATAGATGTCCTCTTCACCTTACAAATATAGGAGCCCTTCCTTATCTGCAGATGAACTAACTTCCCACACTTGCCTGCTCTCACTATCCGCCTCGACCACAGCTATGACACACAAGCAGCCTAAGGAATGCGACCTTCCTAATCCTAAAAAAGTAAAGCTGTTGCTCCTAGCTGGTACTTGGAAAAACGGATTCCTGGAAAGGGCTCTTCTCAGTTGCATTTCACTGTGACACTTGAAGGATTTCCCAAGACAAAGGTCAGGTCTCACCTTTAGAAGACCCAAGAGGGCCTGAGGGAAATAGCTAAAACTCGGCCTACCAGCTCCTCCACATAACTACCTGCCAAGAGTGTAGCCCACACAGGAGATTGCTCTGGAAATCCTCAGTTTGTTTTCTGGAGAGAGAGTCCTGGCTTGCCACCCCTCAGAGAGGAGCAGTGTGGGGCCCCTGGATCTGCAGAGCTCCCTGCTGTCCCCTCCCAATACAGGCTACAGTGGCAGAGGTGAAAATGCCTGCAGAGCACATGTTGGGGGCAGGGCCCTGCTATCAGCCCACACAGATGGATCCCTGAAAGAGCTGAGCTCAGGGAAGGTTAGAGACTAATGGGACTGTCTCCCTCATTACAGCAGCCTCAAGGCCTGTGCTGCTCAGGGCTCTCTTTTCTGGCAAGGAGGGTTGGGTAGAAGCCAGAGAGGTCTGGTGTTAGAAGGTGCTGGGTCCTTGGCACTTTATGGCATCAGGAGAGAGGGGGCTGGAGCAGGCTGGATGGGAATGGAACATGAAACACTTTTTCAACCTTATTTCATTCTAAGAACATTTTGTTGACTGGCATGAGCACACCCTGGAGACCTACACGGAGTAACAGAGCAACACACCTGTGTAACCTGGGCTATACAGGAGCCTTCTTCATCTTCCTCTGCAGCAAAGGAGCCTGAGCTAGTCAAGTAGCTTTGTGGATAACCACCTGTGTTCCTCCCTTTTCAATTAACTCTTCCTGAGCAGTTGCCCCTTGCTCTATCTCATGAGGGCTGAACATATACCCTATTATAAGCCCCTGGTCTAGTGCCATGTTCCCATGCCTCCTAGGTAGGGGCTTGATTCTTTGGCAGGGCTGGGACAGACAGCCAAGCAAATGACTCAAACAGAAGAGCTCCTTTGGGGAAAGCTGAGTCTCAGGCACAGATCTACACTTTGAAACCCACAGCACATGGTCTCAGGGCTCCCTCCTCAAACCCCAGAGCGGACACTCCCTTGCATTCCAGTGCCCCTACACTCTATCCCTGCTGTCAGCCTCTAGGGCTACCAAAGAGAAATGGCTGGGAGGGGCGGGTGCTCCATGTAAGATCCTACCTTATTGAGAGAGCAGTGAGAAACCTGGGGTACAGGGTTGGGAGGGCAAGAAGTCTGCTTACCCCACAGCCAGGTGTACGACTTGCAGGTGGGAATCAACATAATCCCATACAGGGCTCCCAGGTGTAAAAGAAACATAAGGATGATGTTTCTCCAGACATATTCAAGCTTGGGTCTTGGACCCTCCTCATCCTGGTAGGTTGGGTCATATATATCATCTTTCATATCAGGGCGGATGTCTTCTTCCAAGTAGAGGGGCTTCTCCAACTTGCCTCCTCCATTCTGCAAGACCCTGGAGGGAGGCGCTGTGATGGTGGTGGTGGTGGTGTAGGAGCTAGAGATCTGGGAAGGGGAGGAAGTGGAGAGTCAGGAGAGAGGAGACACGTGGAGGCAACAGGAGACACTTTACTCTCTAATCAAGCCGAGGAAGGGTGGACAGTACAGGCACAGATCCTGCTCCAATGCCCTGATTCACTGAGGGTAGGGTGGACCCCGAGATGGAAGGGGGAGAAGTCCCCTGAAACTGCGCAGATAGACTGGGGGGGCACACCTAAGGAGAAGGGGCAGTAGGAAGGAGGGTGAAACACTCGCAGCCTTATGGACACAAAGGAAAACCCGCACACGTTCGGAAGGGTACTGGCACCTCCACATTTCTCCTTACTGTAAAGCTTAAGAAACAAAAGTTGGGGAATCAAGTCCCCCAACTGCGATCCACATTCTCAACCAATTGAAGGCAGTACAACTCAAAAAAGACGGCCAAGTCCTTCCCGAAGCTCTCAACTCTCTCCCCAACCAGTCACCTAGAAGCCCAACCCGCGCCGGCGAACCCGCGGTGCAGGGGCCATCGCTTGGAAGCTCACCTCCTCTTGCAGCAAGTGGGCCGGCATCTTGGATCTAGGATGCCGGGATCACTTTCCCAGGACTGAGGCTGCCGAGCGGAGTTCGGCACCGCGGGAACAGAGGGTGGACTTCTGCTCCGGAGCCCGCTAGTGCGCAGCGATCGGTGGCTCTGCGCCGAGCACGCCGGCTGGGTGTCCGGTCCCGACCCGCTGTGCGTGGATCTCCCCGAGCAGGGGATTTAAAGGCTAGAGCTGGCAGTGGGTGACCGTGTCCCGTATTTCCTCAGACACCTTTTATCCGCTGCCAGCAAGGGGCAAAGTGCGCAGACTTGACTGGCCCAGGCAGCCCCGCGTGGAGGTGAGGGCGGGAGAGGGGAGGAGACAGAAAGCCCAGGCGTGCAGCGACCAGAGCCCAGGCGCCGGGATGCTGCGGACACCAACACCGAGCCGCGGCTGCCCCTGCCCCTGCCCCTGGGGAAATGCTAATGAGGCTTCTGTAAACTCTGGCGCGTCATTGGCCGAAGGGAATTTGGTGCCACCTCGTCCTGCCGTTGCCATTGGCTCGGCGCAATCTGCTGTTCCCTCTGCCGCGAGCTCCTCGCTCCCCCCTCCCCTCGCTTTCTCCTCTGCTTCTCTTCCCCGGGCCGCCGGGCCTGCGCTCGGGAGCTCTCCCTGTGCGAGAGGGAACGGACCGGGTCTGGGACTGGGGGGGTAGCTCAAATCCCAGGACGGCCCGGGGCGCGGGGCGAATGGGTGGGCACTGGGGAAGTTTCACAGGAAACAGTGGGGCAGCCACGGTGGCGCCCACTCCTCACAACTCCTTTCCGCATTCCCGTCCCCCTAGGCGCGCAGGAGGGCAGACGTGGCTCCCCCGGGGTCGCGTGCTCGGGGCTGGGGGAAGCCCCGCCTCCGTGTCCCGCGAGCGCCGGGGGCTCTGTCCGCGGGCGAACAATGGCTCTGCCCCGCCCACCAGCTACGCGACGCTCCCCCCAGCCCGCACTGAACTCTGGCCGGATCTGCAGACACTGGGACACACATACGAGCGTGCCTGCACGCGCACCGTGTGCCCCCACTGGGTACGCTCGGCAGGGGACGTCCACCGCCAGCACCAGTGGGCCATCCCGTTCCCATGCCCACGCCTCTAGAACGCGTGCAGGGCGTTTTGGAGATTCTTCAGATTTGTCAGGTTGTTATTTTGGAATTCTTGATGGAAAAAAGCAGGAAGCACAGACTTGTGCTTTCACCCAGGAGCAGGCAGGACTGTTGGTGGAAAAGGATAGTTAGCAGATATTGAATTGTTACTGCGAGCCCCTGCACTGTGACCTTATGAAGTGGGTACTCCACTATGCCATTTTAAGGATGAGGAAAGTGAGATATGGAGAGATGAAATAACTTGCCTATGGTCACAGCAGACGGTAAGTGGTGGAGCTAGGAATTGCCCGGAAATGTAATACAAGAGCCAGCGCTCTTACTCCCTGCTCAGACCCACTTGGCCCTAGTCTCTGAGATGCTCTGACCTCTGTGACCTGTCTCTCATGCCCCTATCTTTTCTGGGCCTGTGGGAGCCTCACCATGACAGCCCAGAACCAGGCAGCCTCTGTATTCACCCAGTCAATCCTTCCATGCCTGTCTCCCCAAACACTGCCCCAGGATCCTTTCTCTGGGAAGAGGACAAAGTAAAGAGTTCTGTGCCACCCGTCTGCTCACGAAGAAAGACACTTGTGATTGCCTGGCAGGAGGACTAAGCAGCTCCCTTGTTGGCCTCTGGTCTTGGGGTCAGGACAATTTCTTGGCCAGTGACCAGATGTCTCCATTCCTGTCCTGGCTCCCTGTCCAGTGTGAAAGTTCTGAATGGGACTAGATGTTTTCAGATATGAACAGCTCATCTAGGCATGGCTCAGAAGTGCTTGGTGCGTGGACTAGAAGCCTGGGCACATGCTGCTCCCTTTCAGCTTCGCTCTGCAATGTCTGTTTCTTTAGCAACTGCGGGGTTTACTCTTTGTCTTAGTCCATTTGGCTGCTATAACAATCTACCATAGATTGGGTGGCTTTTACAACAGAAATTTATTTCTCACAGTTTTGGAGATTGGGAAGTCCTAGATCAAAGCACTGGCAGCTTTGGTGTCTGGTGAGGGCCCACTTCCTGGTTCATAGACAGCCATGTTTTCACTGTCTTCACATGGGGGTTGGGGTGAGGGATCTCTCTGGGGTCTCTTTTATAAGGGCACTAATCTCATTAGAATCTTCAGGACCTAATCACGTCCCAAAAGCCCCACCTCCAAAAATCATCACTTTAGGAATTAGGATTTAACATATGAATGGGGCGGGGACATAAATATTCAGTCTATTGCACTCTTTAAGGAAGAAGATTCAGGATCTCATTTGGAGTGTACCCTTAATTGTGGCTAAAGATGCCTCTACCTTTGAGACCAGCTTTCTTTCGTTTTAACTATCTAGGTATGTCTGATCCTTGTTTCCTCCACACCCTGGACTTCATCAGGGACCAATGTAAAAAGTCAGGGTTCCCTAGAAATTGCCCTCCTACTTAGACTCTGGTATATTACTGCTGGTATTATTACTTACTGTTGTTGTTGTGCCTTAGGCCAGGTGCGGTATCATTCATTTTCTGCCAGAGAAAGAAAGGGGAGTTGTGTTAAGACAAGAATGTAGAATAGAAATATATTTCTCTAAAGATAGAGTGCTGCACTATGGAGATAGCTTTGAGCGTCCAAAGGAGATCTGGATTAGGGAGAGAGAATTTCAGAGAGAAATGGTCACAGCCCATGTCACTGTTGATAACTACAATAGAATAGTGACCGGTTCGTGCTGCATATATCACATGGCTATGATTGTGTCACACACTACTTTAAAACTCTCGGTAGCTCACTACTGCCCACAAAATAAGGCTGCCTAGTAGGAATAATATTATGGGAAAGCACAAGCCTTGATATCAAGAATTACTAGGTCAGTGACAAATTAGAAATTATAAATAAGTATATGATCTATCGGTCTTTGTGTACAATAGAGTTTATATTGACTTAGCTGATAGCTATTATAGCATAATAAGAGGAAAGTACAAGATATGCTTGGGGAATGGAGATTGGAGCTATAAACTTTCCTCTATGAAAAGGGGTACAAAGTAAGTACTATGGCAGTTTTTAAATTTCATTTTGATTCTTCAACACAGAAGAGCAAGAAAAAAGAGCCCCCTTTAGCTATCTTACGCAAATAAGGTCTCAATAGCAGGAAGTCACAGGCAATGATCTCCTTATTTATTCATTCCTTCTCCAGTATCCCTGAGTCTGGAACTTATAGGCAGAGAATTGTTCATATTCAGGACAGGGCCAGAAGTGCAAATCTTTTTTTTTTTTTTTTTTCTTTTTGAGACAGAGTCTCACTCTGTTGCCCGGGCTAGAGTGCTGTGGTATCAGCCTAGCTCACAGCAACCTCAAACTCCTGGGCTCAAGCGATCCTCCTGCTTCAACTTCTCAAGGAGCTAGGACTACAGGCACATGCCACCATGCTCTGCTAATTTTTTCTATTTTCAGTAGAGATGGGGTCTCACTCTGGCTCAGGCTGGTCTCAACCTCTTGACTTCAAGTGATCCTCCCCACCCCAGCCTCCCAGAGTGCTAGGATTACAGGTGTGAGCCACTGCACCCAGTACAGAAGTACAAATCTATGTCGGAAAAGGTTCTCTTCAGCTGTTTCCCTGTTTGTTTTGTTTCCTCAAATTCCTTCTCTATGAATGGACCATGAATTGCCCTCTTCTTGCATCCAGGTTTGGTTCAGGAACAGGTGAGTCAAATTGAAGAAGCAGCTGCAACAACAATCACCAAATCAACCAAACCAGATTCTTCCAGCCATTAAGAATATGCCCACCTCACTCAGATTATCCACTCATCCTTATTCTTTTCTTCCTGTGGTTTCAGATTTCCACAGCTCCCTTCCACCTCAGCCTATAGACCTTTCCAACTGGGCATGGAACCATATCTTCACTGAGAGTCCCACAAGTGAAATGCAAGATCTCCAGTTGCAGAGGCCAGAGTCCTCAGTTCCTGCTTTGTACTCTGATACCTATGGCACAGCCCAAATCACAGAACTGTTTTCCTGATGAGTATGAGATATCCATCTATTCCCTCTACTGTCTATGTCAGTAACTCTCACTCACAGACCCAGATAGGAGGACAGGGTTCCTCTCTCAGCATCTTTGCTATTCCAGCTGTAGGTTTATATCCTGGGCAAACCTGGTCCAACATGACAAGCCAAGATTTTGAAGCCTACAGTCTAAGAGACAGCCTGGAATTCCAGATCATCTCCAATATGGTAGACTTTGGATTTCTCTGATCAAAGTACTAATAAATACTGGACCATATAGAAAATAGGTCTTCTTGCCCCTTATACATTAAAAATAAATTGTATGAGGAAAACTACAAAACTATAGTGAAAGAAATCAAAGAACTAAATAAATTGAAAGATATTCCATGTTCATGGATAGGAAGACTCAATAGCCAAGATGTCAGTTCTTCCCAACATGATCTATAGATTCAATGTAGTGCCAATCAAAATCCCAGCAAAGTTCAGGTGCACTGGCTCACACCTGTAATCCCAAAACTTTGGGAGGCCAAGACAGGAGGATCACTTGAAGCCAGGAGTTCAAGACCAGCCTGGGCAACATAGTGAGACCCTGTCTCAAAAAAACAAAAACAAATTCCACCAAGTTACTTTGTAAACATCAGCAAATTGATTCTAAAGTTTATATGGAGAGGCAGAAGATTCAGAATAGTCAACACAATATAAAGGAGAAGAAGAAAGTTGGAGGACTGACACTCCTCAACTTTAAGACTTACTATAAAGCTACATTAATCAAGATAGTGTGGTATTGGTGAAAGAATAGACAAATAGATCAACAGAACAGAATAGAGAACCCCAAAATAGACTCCTATGAATATAAGCAACAGATCTTTGACAAAGGAACTAGACAATACAATGGACAAAAGATGGTGGTGGAACAAATGGTGGTGGAACAACTGGACATCCTCATATAAAAAAATGAATCTAGACACAGATCTTACATCCTTCACAAATATTAACTCAAAATTGATTATAGACCTAAATGTAAATATATAAAACTCCTAAAAGATAACACAGGAGAAAAAATCTAGGTGACCTTGGGTTTGGCAGTGATTTTTTTTTTTTAAATAGAGGTAGGGTCTAGGGTAGGTGCAGCGGCTCACATCTATAATCCTAGCACTTTGGGAGGCCAAGGTGGGAGGATCACTTGAGGCCAAGAGTTGAAGACCAGCCTGAGCAACATAGCAAGACCCCATCTCTACAAAAAAATAGAAAAATTAGCCGGGTATGGTGGAGCACGCCCATAGACCCAGCTATTCAGAAGGCTGAGGCAGGAGGATCACTTGAGCCCAGGAGTTCAAGGCTACAGTGAGCTATGATCACACTACTGCACTCCAGCTTGGGTAACAGAGTGAGACCCTGTCTCAAAAAATAAAGAGAAAAGAAAGAGAAAATGAAAATGAAACATTCTTACCATATGATTTAGCAATTGTGCTCTTTGCTATTTACCCAAAGGAGTTACCTCTGTCCACACAAAAACCTGCCTACAGATGTTTATAGAAGATTTATTTATATTTGCTAAAACTGGGAAGCCACCAAGATATTTTTCAGTAGGTGAATGTATAAATAAACCATGATATAATGGAATATTGTTCAATGCTAGAAGAAATGAGCTATCAAGCCATGAAAAGACATGGGGGGAACTTAAAGGCATGTTACCAAATGAAAGAAGCAAATCTAAAAAGTCTACATACTGTATGATTCCAACTATGTTCTGATGAACAAGTTCCATGCTCCTGCCTTCATGGAGCTTACCTTCTCGTGGGAGAGACAAACAATTAAAAAAATAAATAGATATATAATGTCTGGAGAAGAAAAAAGGGTAAGAGGAGTTAAATTGTTTGACAAAATGCAAGAACTTTCAAGATTCTGGGCATCATTTTTGCTCAAGAGGAACCCAGACAAAGCTCTTTTTTGTTTTATTTATTTGTTTGTTTGTTTATTTTTTACTTGCTGTCCACATGCCCTACACACCTGGTGTTTCAGTCTTTGTGTCTTATAATTTTCCTAGCTGAGTTCACAGTTGGCTGTGACTTTTTTGGCTCCCCTTAGTGCTACAAATACTGTGATCAGGACCTGCCATCATGGATGTTTACAGACTTGGCCCTAGAGTAGGCATAATCTC
This sequence comes from Cheirogaleus major, assembly GCA_963574435.1. Lineage (NCBI taxonomy): Eukaryota > Metazoa > Chordata > Mammalia > Primates > Cheirogaleidae > Cheirogaleus > Cheirogaleus major. The sequence goes on along the minus strand of CAUYPO010068301.1, from coordinate 7,440 downwards.
TGTCAAATGAGGCTGATTTCAAGGGTACAGGAAGTTCCAAGACATAGTAACCTGGGGCAGAGCCAGCCAGCAGAGCCCCAGTCTCTTTACCTAGGCTTTCACCCCTTCCTGACCTCTGCTGCAGTCAATATCTTTCTGAGGAGTTTGGTGGCCTAGCTCTTATTCGACTTTGCTTCCCACCAGAGTCCTGGCAGCTGAACTACCCCTAGTATCTGAACTGTCACATTTGCCTAACCTTTGTCCCATAGGGACACCTGATGAGAAGGAGGGTAGTCAGAGGACTTCTCTGCCTCACCTCACTGCCAAGAGAGCAAAGATGTTGATTGTCCTGTCAAAATTTCTCTCCACCCACAAAGAAAGGACATGACCCCAAGCAGGTCACTGTTGAGAGAGATGAGATGTGCCTCTGGGATGGTGAAGGTCCTTCTCAGAGTGGCATGTGCCCTGTCCCCCTCCCTCCAGTGATAGTGCCAGACAATTTCTTGGGACAACATGACCCATGACTTCCCTGGAAGGGAAGTCCTCCAGTGGGTGGAGGTGGGGAGAGTGGCCCACTTCCAGAGCTTTCCAGAACTTTCAGAAAGTAGCAGACTTGTAGGGCATTGTTGTTTCTCCTCATCTTACCTCTGGTGACTGTGAGTCACTCTTAGCTGCAAAATCAGTTGCCACATCTATTAACTTCGACACGGCCTGGGCAAGGGTTTTAAAATCTATGGGCACGTGCTCTGTGGTATTCTTTTTGACAGTTCATTAATGTCTTTCTGCTCCATGAACTGATGTTGAAGATTCCAGAGTCCTGGGCATTATGATACTGACTCTGGACTGCTTTGTGACTGACTCAAATCACACCCTTCGTATGTTTCAGTTTCTTCCCCTATTTCACAGGGGGCAACAGGGTGACACAGTAGCCAACAATGCTCAGGAAATAAACTGACACCTGGGTGGATACAAAAGAACACCATTCCGGAGCTCGTTTCTTCTTTTTTCAGCTCTAGTGTGAGTTCATCTCTGACTTGCTCTTTCAATGCTTTGTCCTTCCTGTAAAATGGGGGGAAGCAGCCTCTTCCCTGGGAGGTGGGAATTGATATATCTGGCTCTGGCCTCCCAGAGGCTTGAGGAAAGGATGGGGCCCCCATGATAGGCTTTCTGCACAGGGGTGGCCTCTTATCCCAGGAGCCCATGTGACTCCCATGAATGCCTGTTTATGACATGAACAGACCCTGAGGATATTTTGGCCTTCCCTTTACTCTTTTCTTGACATGTTTAGGGAGAGGAAGCTTGGGAACACATACCTAGAAATATGGTATATAATTCTGCAGAAATAAGGAGCTAAGAGTTGCAGCCAGGGGTGGGGGCTGGAGGATCTGTGACTGTCCCCAGCCAGCTGTCAAGCAGAGAGAGGGGGATATGTTCACAGACCTTCATGCACCTGGACAGTACTTCCTTTCACTCTTCGGAGCTCCCTGCAAGGAGAGGCTCTGAACTTGGGAAGGTAAGACTGACACAGGAGCTCAGGGACCTTAGGGCTGTCCCCTTCTTCAGCTGTCTCCAGGTCCGTCCTTCCTTACTATCTCCTTTGTCACTCTGTTAAATTTTTTAGCACAAATATAGGCCAAATTTGGGGTGTATATAAGTAAAGAATAATCCATTCCCTTAACCTAAGGCCCCAGCCCACAAGTGACAGAAACTAGGCCCATTCCCTCCCCCATGACTGGCAGGTGCTGGACCCAAGCCTTCTCTCAGCTACTGTCACTCTGGCAACTCCAGATCCTGAGATTAAAGTGTCAGTTTGCTCAAATAAACAAACACAGACACATGTTATCCAGCCAGCCCCACGTATCTGTCCATTCACACTGCCTGTGACGTAGTGACATTGGGCAAGAGGCCAGAGCTGCAGAAACTTCCATCACAACCTTGGACCTGTCAGGCTTTCCTGTGACAGAGGGCAATGTGGGGAAGGAATGGAAGCCAGTTCCTATCCCAGAGTTTGCTCTTACCAGCTCTCTAGGCCAAGGGAAAGGGGCAGGGCCCTTCTGGGCTGTGGGCTGTTCCCTGTTCGGTGGTCCAGGCTGAGTCGCAGGCAACAGCCAGCCAGGGAGGATATTGAATGGGCTCCCCCTCCTCCTGCCCGGAGGTCTGCCCTTATGGAGCCTGCTGGGGCACCACTGACTCCTGGAAAAGATTGGGCAAAACAGGAGATCCCCCTCCCCCCGTAAATATATTAGTTCGCTCATTCAGCAACTGTTTATGGAACACCCACATGGTCCTAAGCACAGTGGTAAGAGCTGAAGTCATAGGAGGTCCTGACCTCGGGCAGTTCACCACAGTGGAGGAGCTCTTTATGACTCTGGATGACTGAGCTATAGGCTCCAGAGGAAAGGCACACTCCAGACCAGCTTGGCAGAATTAGGGAGGACTCCCTGGAGGAGATGATGGTGCTAAATCCCAAGGGGGTATTAGGGGTGGGTGTGGAGAAGGACAATTGAAAAGTTCAGAGGCCCAAAGGAGGAAAAGACTGTAAACTGACATTCCACTGACTAGGACCCTCAGACATGGCTCCTCCTGGGCCCCGGGCTGGAGAGATGGTGCAGCAGGCCTGCTGAGTGGCCAGTGCACTAGCCCAGCACAACTCCCTGTGTTACTGGACGTGTCCACCCACGCTATCCACAGAGCCATAGCCTGTCTCTTATTCCAGGCCTCCTCCTCCAGGTTCTCCTCTGTCAAGCACAGAACTGGAGAGTGTGTACATGGGTGCGCACACATGCACACACAGGCACGTTGTACGCACAGGTTTGTGTTTTGGGAAAAGGCCTCTGCCAGGTTATCACTACCTACCTCTGAGACCGAGGGGTAGGCCTGCAGATCAGGTAGTGAGTGCGACTGTGAACAGCCAGTTAATGTCTCGTGGGCAGAGTGTGTGAGCTGAGGACTGACAGTCTGGGCAGGAGAGACTTGGGAACAAACATCATAGGACCAGGGCCAGGGCCAGAGATTTCTCCAGTGGCCTGACCTTGCAAAGATGGCTCTTCTCAGCCCACAGACCTCTCCCTCCCTCTTCTGGAGTCTGCAGGGGATCTTTCCCCAGCCTAGAAAGCCAGCCCATCCTATGCAGTCCATCTAGGATGAACACACAGAGAGGAAAGGCAGATACAGGCCTAGGGTCTCCAACAACAAAGAAATGAGTCAAAAGAAAAGTCTTTCTTGCCCTGAGCCAAGGTGGAGAGAGAAGAGGGGCTTGCCCCAGCTTTGTCTTTGTGGTCCGAGAGAGGTATACCCCCATCTGCTTCTTGCAGTTGCTAAGATTGCCCAGAGGGAGGTCATGACTGTCTTCCAGAGTTCTGAACCAGTGTCTCCCTCTCTGCTGCAGGTGACAGGAACGGCCCCCTGGCTCTAGCTTCTCTCCTCCCACATCCCCTCCCTAAGCTGCTGCTTCCCCCAAAGGCAACCTTTCCCTGAATCTGTGTAAACTGCACCAGGAGAGCACAGCCAGCCAGCCAACTCTCCCGGCCTTCCCTTTGCCTGACAGTAACCTCTCCCACAGCTGATGTCACCCTTGCTTTGCACTGACACAGCAGCTGAGCTGGCCGCAGCAGGGCTGTGAGGTCCAGAGGGCAGCTGGCTGTGTCCAAAGCCAAGCTTCCCTGGGTGCTCCCCTAGAGCTTTTCCTCAGCCAAGAGCTTCTCTTCCATTCCGTGCCTTGGAGCCAGCGTAGCCACCTGGGGATTGAGTGTTGACTGAGCCTCCGCTGTACCCAGTGAAATGTTAATTCTCTGCTCTGTGGGGGAGAGAACGAGCCAAAGTTCTGCTCCCACCCCTGGGGAGCTCATAGATTTCTAAGAGAAAAAGGACAAAGCACAATAGCGCACTGGCAGGCTAGCGTTTGATGAAGGCCAAGTGTAAAAATACCATATTAAATCAGGGAAGGGAGCAAGGGTGCCTGTCCTAAGAAGTGCCACTAGAATCAGGTAGGGGAAGAGAAAGGGCTTGCAGTAGAGTCATTTAGTGGTTTTTTAAAAAGAAAACTGTCTATTTATGTGCACTGTGCTAGGTGTATTGACAATGTATTCTTATTTACCCAAATATTTACCTCTGTTTTGCAAAGCTCAGAAAAGCTGTACCAGTCTGGGGTTTCTGGGACAGGGATGATGTGATGGGAATCTATCAGTACCTCACATCTGCTAGGTATGAGCTAGATACTTCATGTATTTTGTCCATTAAGTAGTTCTTTCCAACAAACATGCTAATAAGTGGAGTCAGAAGGACACTCCCTGGGCCCTGCTTCTCCCCTGGGCAGAGAAGGGAAAAGGGAAAAGGGAAAACCCCATACCAGCTCAGCTTGGCCTCAGCATGTAAATCAATGTAATCGGGTGGATTTCCAGGCAATTTCTCTGCTGCTCCCACATTGGAGGTTGGCTGGATTCCTTTTTAAATTGTTTTGATTTTTGAGACAGGGTCTCACTCTGTTCCCTGGGATAAAGTGCAGTGGCACCATCATAGCTCACTGTAACCTCAAACTCCTGGGCTCAAGTGATCCTCCTGCCTCAGCCTCCTGAGTAGCCAGGACTACAGATAGCACCACCATGCCTGGGTAATTAAAAAAAAAAATTATAGAGATGGGTCTCACTATGTTGCCCAGGCTAGCCTTGAACTCCTAGGCTCAAGTGATTCTCTTGCCTCGGCCTCCCAAAATGCTAGGATTACAGGTGTGAGCCACCATGCCTGGCCTGGCTGAATTTTTTTTTTTTTTTGAGACAGAGTCTCACTCTGTTGCCTGGGCTAGAGTGTGAATTTTTTTTAAAAAAGCCCAAAGTTATTTCCTTCTCATTTCCCAAGGGACACTGGATTCTCAATGTGATCTGGCCCAGATATGCTCTTGCAGAACCCTTGTCTTCCTTTCAAGCAGCAGCCCAGAGAGCCAGCTGCATTCCTCCCATCCCTCCCGAGCCTGCCTTTTAGCTGAGGACCAGCCAGGGAGGGAGAGGAGCCAAGGCCAGAGCACGTACACAGCATGTCCCTCAGCCCCACCTCAGTTCCCACAGCCTCAACAGCACTCAGAGGGCCCACAGTGGGCTGTGGACCCCATCAGTCCCCAGGACATGCCAGGCCCCCAGCATTCTTTCCCTTTGACATTCACTTAACCAAACCTCTGCTTTCCCCAGACAAATGCCAACGTCTTCTTCCTGATCCCCAAGGGCTAGCACACATGGCACTGGGCAGAGACTCCTGAGGGCTGAGGCTGTCCCTCCTCGACAGGAAGGAATGGAGGCCACGCAAGTGGGCCTCACAGACCCTGAGTGTCCACCCGGGGTCACACTTCCCCAGGCCTCTCCCTGCCCAGGAGCAGTCTAGCCAGTAACTGAGCTTAGCAGGGATAGTAAGGCAAGCCCAAGCCTGGGAGACACAGAACTCCCCTGATGGCCTCTTTTGACTCCCTGAAGATCTTACCAAACCTTTCTTAGACCACACCACAGTTATCCACCCCATCTTCCCATCCTCACTCGGGATGGGACTTACATCATGGTCTGACAGCTCTTCCAGCCTAACTCAGCTCCCTCCTTATTTCCTCTCACAGATATGACCCCACTAAAGCCCTTGCACAGTTATCCAGCCTTGATGTCTGCTTCTCAGAAGACCCAGATTCACACAGAGGCTACTCGGCATATAGAACGATAAATCCCTGTGTGTTAGGACCTGGTAGCAGAGCCAGGCATGAGCCTTCAGAGTTACCCAGAGGAAAAAGGTAAGTTATAGGAGGAACTGGGAAACAAAATAACCTCTAGATTGGGACCTCTGAGTGCACAGCCTTTTTTTGATCTTTTACATTCGAAAAAGAGCTGTCTCTGCCTATCGATAGACGGGGCAAGGGTCCTGCTGCCACCTGGTGGCCATTGTAGGCAAAGCCCCTTTGTGGCCTCCCACCGTTTTCCGTGATTCTGCTGGGGAGGGTAGAAGTGAGAATTTGTTCTGGTAGTTAGAGGCCTCTCCCTCCCTCATTTGCAGCGTAAATTATAGAAATCCTGACTTCCAAACTTAACACCCAAACCTTCCTCCTTTAATTCAGCACCATAGATGCACACATCTATGAACATAATAAAACCACTGAATTGTACATTTTTAAGTAAGTGAATCCTACAGCATGTGAATTATATCTCAATAAAGCTGTTTTTTAAATCAGCACCATAAGAAGAGTTGGAATAAACTGGGAATTTTAGTCAATGAAGATGAGGATGGTTGGTTCAGTTCCTGGGGACATCCCCAAACAGATATACAAGAAGGCCACACAGTAGGTACCCAAAAACTGTTTAACTTGTGTAGTTAAATGAAGCCACTTTTTTTATTGCTTCACCTCCTACCCTCTAACCACTGCCCCAAATCTAGAGGCATCCTTCTCACCTTCCAAGTAGCCTGAGATACTCTAGTCTAAACATCCAAAGGCTTTTCATTTATCAGAACCCTTCCTGAACTTTGAGCAGCATTTCATATTGTCAACCACAACTCTCTTCATCTGACTGTTGTGTCTCAAGACTCCTTGGTTCTCCTCCTATCTCTTATGACTCTTTGTCTTCCTTCCTGGCTCCTCTTCCTTCTGCTGACACCATAAGCTCTTTTCACTCTTCTCCCAGTTCTTTAGCAATCTCATCTATTCCTGTGACTCCAATAGCCACCTCTAGCTACATGATCTCCATTTCACTCTCCCAGTATTTATTACTCACTCAAGCTCTAGCCCCAATTGCCCAACAGCCTCTCAGGTTTCATCATCTGAGTGTCTCATTAACACATTAGGCACAAATGCACCTAAAGCTGAATTCATCACCCTCCTGCTGCAAACTTGCTCATTTTCACTGCTCCCTGTACCCCATTAATCGGGTCACTATTCATCCAGTTGTCCAGGTTTGAGACCTTAGAGCCACCCTTTTTTAAAAAAATTTTTTTTTTTGGTAGAGACAGGTGTCTCACTCTTGCTCAGGCTGGTTTCAAACTACTGAGCTCAAGTGATCCTCTTGCCTTGGTCTCCCAAAGTGCTGGGATTACAGGCAGAGCCACCACTGCCAGCCTAGAGTCACTTTTTTTTTTTTTTTTTTTTTGAGACAGCATCTCACTCTGTTGCCTGGGCTAGAGTGCCGTGGCATCAGCCTAGCTCACAGCAACCTCAAACTCCTGGGCTCAAGCGATCCTCCTGCCTCAGCCTCCTGAGTAGCTGGGACTACGGGCATGTGCCACCATGCCCGGCTAATTTTTTCTATATGTTTTTAGTTGTCCAGCTAATTTCTTTCTATTTTTAGGAGAGACAGGGTCTCGCTCTTGCTCAGGCTGGTCTTGAACTCCTGACCTTGAGTGATCCACCCGTCTCGGCCTCCCAGAGTGCTAGGATTACAGGTAGAGTCACTTTTGATTTCTCTATCCCTTGCACCCTGTACATCCAATTAGATGCTAATCCTA
>CAUYPO010068299.1:0-24327 GCA_963574435.1 Cheirogaleus major | reverse complement strand
ACCCAGCAATAGCATTGTTGGGCATCTACCCAAAAGAGCATAAGTCATTCTATTATAAAGACATCTGCACCCGAATGTTTATGGCAGCACAATTCACTATTGCACAGTCATGGAAACAACCCAAGTGCCCGTCAATTCATGAATAGATAATTAAAATTTGGTATATGCTCACAATGGAATATTACTCAATTCTAAGAAATGACAGTGAGCTAGCACCGTTTATGCTATCCTGGATAAAGCTTAAGCAGGTTATCCAAAGTGAGGCGACACAAGATCTGGAAAATGGGCTACACATCTACTCGCCATCAAATTGGTACTGACTGATTTAAACTATGATACTCAAATAGTTGTAGTGTTCACCAGGGATTCAGCGGTGGGGAAGGGAGGAAGGAGACCCACATCTTAGGGATGTGACATACATTGTCGCGGGGGAAGGGATTACCTCTAACCCTACTTAGGGAGAGGCAAAGATATACAATGTAACCAAAATGTCAAAAAAACCAAAACAACTTTTATTGGGTGGTGGACTGGTGGGAGGGGGAGGAGGGGAAAGGTGTATATTTACATAATGGGTGAGTCGTGCACCACCTGAGGGTTGGACATGCTGGAAGCTCTGGCAAGGCGGGGTGGGGGAGGGGTGGCAGGGGCAATATATGTATCCCTAACAATACTTGTACCCCCATAATAAGAGGAAATAAAAAAAATGAAAAAAAGAAAAAAAATGTTGATACTTGGTAATAATAAAGGATAACTAGATTCATTTACTCACAAAAATCTTAAAACATAGGTACTATTGTCATTCCCATTTTAAAGATAAAAAAGGACACAAAGAGATTTGGTAACTTGCACAAGTCCTATAGGCAGAATGTACTGGAAATAAGATTTGAACCAGGCAGTCTGGCTCTTGTTCAATATGTTATACTTGGCACATCATAGTTGCTTAATAAGTATCTGGGTAAATGAATGCATCAAAGTGGAGGCAACATATTAAATCCAAACTACTACGAGCATGTAAGAGTGGTGCATGCCATTATAGAGTTGGGAACACCAGGCTATGTTACATCAGTTTGAAATACAAACTAGGGCTTGAGGACTAAGAAGAATTCTCAGTAGCCAGAATGGCCTTTTTATTCCTTTCTTTGGTGATTTGAAATACTGACAGTTGGGATAATTGGCATTTACGACAATAGATTTCACAGTTTTCCATAGTAAAAATTCATATTGAAGAGCTTATGATCTGGAGATGCCCCAGAACTTCATTTGTTCATGGGATCCTCAACATACATTAATTCAAGACTTACAGCACCTCAAAGATTGTTTTCGGAAGACAGACAACAAAGCGAAGGTGTCATTCCTTTTGATCGGAAGAAAGACGTTCTAAGCCAGAATAGCATAAGTAGAAGCAAAAATAGGTGAATAAATAGCACTTTCAGAAAAAAGCGCAAGAGATTTTGAAATGCCTGAAAGCTGAATTATCTATGTTACTCTTACAGAGTTCAGAGCAGTACCTGGGGGGCAGCTTCCTTGGACCTGGTCTTCAGGTTGAACAGCCTGCCAGCCCTTCAGTTCTCTCCTCCAAGCTGCTTTCAGTGAGCCTAGCTATGGAATGAGAGAATTGCAAGAGGCACGGGACACCCCATATTTTCTCTAACCCTCAAAGTAAACATTAATGCTTGCCAAACAGAGAAACATGGGACCTAATGTTCATGTCAGAAATGTGTTGTATAATAACAATCAGTTTCTTGGCTTTCTGCAACACCCTTTTAGCCCATTGTTAATGCTTATGGTACAAATTTAAATAGAGATTATGCAAATACCTACGATACAAGGATGCCAACATAAATTCCATGGTGCTTCTCAAAGCAGAGCAGTACCAGAAAAGACATGGCTTTCAACTTAATTGCATTAAAATCGGTCTCTTTTGGCATATTTTCTCAGAAACAAAAGGGAGATAGAATTATATTATCTTTTTTTCTTTTTTTGGAAGAATTGTATGTTGTTCTAGAAACAACTCACCACTCATGAATAAAGACCCAAACCCATTTCAAAATATTTCATAGATATTAAATACTAGAACTTGAATCTAAATTCCATAAAACGGTCATGAGGATATACAGAAGAATAAATAATTATGGTCTCTGTTGCTTAGGAAATGGGTCCTTCTAATAATTAAACTCTAGAGCAATTTGCTTTTTTAAAAGGTATAAAGGAAGACTAGTCAATATCCCTCTGCCACTTTTTATTCTCATGACCATTGGTCATTTTTCTCTTTCAGTATGGCTGTCTCTGGAAATATGATTCATGGACATAGTGGTTTGCACAGTTGAACCTGAACACTCCAGTACAGTCCTGCACGTCGACTTGCATTAGTATGCATCAAAATGGCATTTCAATTCTAATTTCTTAGGGTCTATTATTGCTACATAAGTACATTCTTTGTCTGCCTTTAGTAAAGCATTTAGCTATAACGGTGCACACTCATCAAGGAATTCCATGATAGAATGATAAGAGTATTAGAAGATAAGAATCTACTTTTTTCCATAATACCCTCAGAAAGATTTTCTTCATCTACAAAATACCATCTCATAAAGAGAGCAAGCTCAGTGGCTCAAGCAATAGGTTCTGTTTTTGTATTGCTCTCAAAATATGAAGAACTAGCAGACAAATGTAGTAGCAACAATTTATTTTTGAAGCATGAATAATGTGATGTTCTTACTGATTTTTTTCACAAGAAAAAAATAACTGAGATTTCAGTGCACAGAATTTTCCTTTTGTTGGAAATATAAAGCAGAAATTGACACAGACCTGTACCCACTGGGACATACCCCACCTCTAAAGAAAACAGCTTCCTCTCCTTTCCAAGGCCAGAGGGTGAAATGTAAGCATCCATAATATATATATATATATATATATTATTTTTTTTTTTTCTTGCCAAATGCTACCAAAGATGGCCGTTAAGCTGTTCCATAAAAGGACCTGATTTGTCCTCTTTCTGAAGGGTGAGGTGTCCCTAATGGCTGAATGACTCCAATATGTGTTGACTCATTCAGCAAGAGAGTTAAATAAAAGAAAATTTTACCCACACCATGCCTTTGACTTCAAAATCCATTTTCTAACCTTTGAAATTTCAGTGAAAAACATGCTTTCTCTTGTGTGCTGTCACAGAAACCTCACTGCAGTCCCATTTCCAACGCCTGGCGCCGCATCGGTGACAGGGTCTCACTGATGGAACCAATCTAACTAGGCTGCAACCCGCAGCCCCTAAGCCTCTGTGACTGTCTGCGTGGCGACCCCCTCAGTGAAGGGCGATGAATTGCTTGTTACTTTTCAAGCTTCTCAGAGACAGAGAGACTAATGCAAGCTCTTGGGAGATGGTTTTAAGTGAAGTTATTTTAAAATCACCATGGTCCATGGAAGATGAGTTTTACATGATTATATCTGCAGATAGCTCAACAGCTCATGCCATTTCTCCAACTGGGAGGTTTATGTGTGTGCACCTGGGAAGTACATGCATGTGTACTTGGTAGTGTTATTTCAAATAGGAACAAACAAAACAGAGATAATGATTTGGTGGTAAACAATTTTTTTCCAACTAGTAACACAGATAATTTATTTTGAGAGCCATGGACCCTGTCCAAGCTGTTATACATCTGCACTCGAATGAAAGCCTGAAACAAGAGTGTAACTCACGTTGTTTTGTCTTGTTTTCCGTCACATCCGCAGCACCTAAAACAGACACTGGCACACAATAGGTGCTCAGCAAATATATATTGAATCAATAATATCACAAGTCCTTTAATGAATTGCAAAATCCCCTCTTAAACTATTTGGGCATACTTTTCGTATGACTCGATTTACTCTATTTTTCTTTCTATGACTTTAATATCTACAATGTGAATTTCTCCTGGCCAATTGTGACCTTTAAAAATATTTCTCTGTCTTTTGTTTTTCTGATTATTATCAAAATTCTTATTCAGATACATTCTAATTTTGAACAACAGGAAATTAAAATAAATGGAAAATAAAATATATTACCTTACTTTTAGCATATTCTTACAGACCAATATTGTTCTTTAGTATAGGGCTGTCACTGATAGTGTAGCTTTAAGATTATTCCTATACATGAAGTATATGGTCCATATAGAATACCAGGCAAGATTATTTTGCAGCCAATACATTTCTACATCTTGATGTATTTAAATAAACATTAACTTATTCCTTAAATATTTATTGCTTACTGCCCATTAATGGGCCAGTATTGTTCTAGACACAAGGAATACGGCTGTGAACAAATTGATAAAACTCCTTACCCGAATGGAGCTTTGGTTCTTGGGGCGGTGGGTGGGGGCAGAAAGTTAAAAACAGATGAAAATTATGTTCATACACTAACAAGTTATTATTATCATGGAGAAAAATAACGGGGAAAGGGGCGGATGGTTTGCCATCCTAGGAGCCTTACAGTTTTAAATAAAGCAGCCAAGACAAGTGACTTTTGAGCAACGACTTGAGAGGACTTGAGAGAAGTAAAAGAGTGAGCCATGCAGATACCAGGGGGAGAGCATTCCAGGCAGAGGTGGTAAAATGTGATTAGATTATGGACATTTTTTTGAAAGTATAACTGATATGTTTAAAAGAGAAGAGTCCAAGGTTTTGACTTATACACTGGAAAGGTGGTCTTGAAGTTAATTGATATGGAGAAAACCACTCGTGGAGTAGGTTTGAGGGGAGGATTTTCTGGTAAATTGTATGTGTGGGATGGGAATGGGAGGTTGACAAGCAGAGAATGTGGAAGTCAGTGGCTGCATGTCCAACTGAAGAGGGTCTATCCTCAGTGAGCTGCACTATGTTCATGCTGCTGGCTGCAAAAAAGTAGTGTAAAAATAGCGAAAGATAGCCTTTTCAAATTATTCATATTTGGTACTGAACTAGTCAATACAGCAGATTATACAATATAAAATTAACTGATCTATGCAAAAGAAACTTTTCTATGATAGGTAAGACACATCGCAAAAATACCTACACATTTCTTTGCAGAGAAGGCAAAACTGATGTTTTGGCATGGATCTTTTTGCTATAATAAACTGTATCCATGAGTATAATAAATTCTGAGTCCTGTGAATCCTTGTAGTGAACCACCAAGTTTGAGAGTGGTCTTGGGAACCACTAAGCACATCTTTATTTAAGACATATTCAAAAATTGGACCACTTAACACCAACTACTTTGCTACTAAATATGTCCGTGTCACCATTCTCTCTCCCTGGATTACTGAAATAGTCTCCCATCAGGAATCTCTGCTTATACTGTTGCCTCTATTTTATTCTCCACATAGTAGTCAGTATGATCCTTTTAAAACATAAGCCAGGGATTTATACTTCCAGCTCTGGGATTAACCTGTATCAGATTAAGCTTCCCAGCAAAAACAACCAGGAAAACAGGATTAAAATATTACTGAAATAACTTTAAGGCACTAAAGGGTTACAAAGCAGTGAGAATTGAAGGGCCATGATCTTAAAGATAAATGAAATATAAAAATGACCTTGGCATTTGGCACAGCTTTCCCTCTGAAGGCATTTGCTGATTCAGATACAGCATACAAGAAACTGAAAAGTTAAACAGATAAGCCGAGTTTTGGAGAAGCTAAACAACAGAGAAATAAAGTGAACTGAATGGAAAGCAGAGGCCAAGAAGTTATGAAGCCAAGCCACATTTTAAGCTAGCTCATGAGTTTGGTGGACTTAAATAAATAAATGAAGTTCAGAGCATATCAAGGATATCAAAACAAAGAAAAAGCAAAAAGATGGTATATTCAACCTTAAATATATCTGTATTACATTAAATATAAACGCTACCCTAACTGCTAATTAAAAGGATCCATTTTTAATAAACTAATTAAAACAATAACGTTATTGATCTAAATAAGAAAGAAACTAACTATAAGTTGCTTATAAGAGAAAAAAACACTTAAAAATAATATAGAAGAATACTAAGTAAAAGGATGAAAATAAATAACATGGAAATACTAACAAAGCAAAAGTTGACATCGCTGTACTAATATCAAAGTAGACATTGAGACAAGATGCACTGCTAGAGATAAGAGGAGATCCATGATGACAAAAGAGTCACTTCAGTAAAATATAATAATTCTAAATTTCTACACATAGCTTCAAAATGCATTTCTATGTATAGCCTATAAATATTGTTATGGACTGAACTGTGTCCTCCCCAAATCCATATATTAAAGCCCTAACTTCCAATCTGAATGTGTTTGGTTAGGGCCTTTAAAGACGTGATTTTTAAAAAATGAAGCAATTAGGGTGGACTATAATGCAATATGACTGGTGTTCTTATCAGAAAAGAAAGAGACACACCAGGAAAAGGCCCTATGAGGACACAGGCAGCCTGCAAGTCAAGAAGAGAGGCCCTGGGAGAAAACAAGCCTGCTGACACCTTGATCTGAGACTTCTAGTCTTTAGAATTCTTAGAAAACAAATTTCTGTTTTTCAAGTTACCCAGTTTGTAGTATTTTGATATGGCATCCCTAGTAAACAAATACAAATATATAAAATAAAAATTGACAGAACTAAGTAAAATAGAGACGATGGTGGCTTCCCCTCCTAGTCTATTAAACTAGAAGTCCTATCTAGTTAAGGCAAAATAATAAATCAAAGGGAAAAAGATTATAAAGGAAAAAGAGGATATCCAAATGTAATTTTTCATTATTTGCACATTATATTATAATATACGGAGAAAATCCATAAGAACTTTTAGATAAGCCCTTAACAAGTAAATCCAACAATAATTTTAATAAACAAAAGTCAGTGTTATTTTCATATAGTAGTGACAAAGAGAAAATAATTTTAAAATGATGCCATTTATAAGCACCAATATATCAAATCTCTTTCTATATGTCAAAAATCTATAAATCTAACCCTGAATTACACAAAATGGTCACATAGAAAGCTGCCAAACTCTACTGAGAGAAATTTTTAAATCCTTAAATAAATTGAAGGATTTATCACAACTGATAAATTGAATGACTTAATATTATAAAACCATCAATTCTTCTCAAGTTGACCTATATAGTAAATGCAGTCCCAATCAAAACCAAATACTAAGAGCCAGGATAATCCTGAAGAAGAAGGCGAAAAGTGGAAGATGAAAAATCTTATACAACACTAAAATAAAATTTATTATAAAGCTACAGAAGGATAAACCCAAGATAGAGAAATAGACCAATAAAATGATCAGTAAAGAGACATAAGTATATGGAAACTGCTGTAGAGAAATGGAGGTCTGTTCAATAACCATTCATTGGATATTCATATAGAAAAGTGAATTTTGGCCTGTACTTTATACTATGCGCAAAGATAAATTCCAAGTGGATTGTATAATAATCTAAATGTGAGAGATAAACCAATGGATCTTTTACAAGGTATCACAGGAGAAAATATGCATGATCTTTGGGTAAGCAAACTCGTCTTAAATAAGAAAACAATAATTGAGAAGGAATTAAAATTAAGAATGACAATCCATCAAAATACTATTTAGAGAGTGAAAAGTTAGAAAAATGGGTAAGGGACTTAAACAGATGTGTTTAAATGGGCAATAAATGCAGAGTTTTGAAATGTGAAAAAATTGGCACTCTCACGTATTGCAGCAGAGAAGGTAAATTGGTTCTACAGTTTGGAAATCCATTTGGCAGTGTCTATGAAAGCTGAAAATAAATGTACCCTATGATTAAGCTAGTGATAGACATATTTAAGGGAGGACATTCCAGGCAGAGGGTACCTCAAGTCCAAAGACCTTGAGATAGTTGATTGTCTGGTACATTTGAGCAAGAACAAAGAGGCTGGTGTGTTTAATTTTTTCTCTCACCTTTCATTAGAATGTAAATGACACGTAGAGACATCTGACCTGTCTTGTTCACTGTTGTGTTCCCAGAATTTGTGCTTGTATCTGGCATACAGTATAAAAACTCAATTAAATGTCTACGGAATGAAAGAAATAATGAATAAATGAGAAAGAGACATCCACTTTCCTGGCTTTTCATTAGCATATCTCTCTTCTTTTATTAATGGCATATATCTTTGTGATGATCCAAATATTTAAGAGACAGCAGCTTCTGCCTCAGGAGCATATTTCTTTAAGTGTTTTTGGTGGGCCATTAGTCCCACAAAATCTCACCAAATGGAAATGGTACTGTGATCATATATGAAACCTCTTCTTGCCATGCCTCCCACTTGGAAAAAATCACACTGTGTGTTAGCATATGAAAATAGAAAAGTTTCTGAGAATTTCTGCAATTGGAAAATACTCCTATTATAACTTTTCGAGCATTTCCTGAATTGATTTGACCCTAGAATCTTTTTCACTTGGTACTTATTCACATTCTGGAAAAACTGATGCTCCATCATACTGGCTTGAGGAAATTAGGAGAACACTGAAAAATAAACGAGGCTTGCTGTCTCGAGTTCTGCTGAGGCCAAGACAGAGTGAAAGTCAATGGCTCAGAACAAAGGGACATATAATTGTCCCTTTCCTTTGGAAAGATTTTACATAGGAGCCACATGGCATAGAGAGGGGGTGATTGGTTAATGTAGCACAGAGTGTACAAAAGAAATACAATGAGACATAGTGGCAAGGTTCCCATGGAACCAATACTAAAAATCCTATTGCTTTTGGTGACCACAAATAAAGAGTAAATCCAAAATGAAAGTACCACGTTCTACTGAGGCAGCCCCAAGCCCTTAGTATCATCCCCTGCAGTTCTTGTTCAACACACAGAGAAAGCAGATGTATTTTTTTTAATGATAGCTGTGATAAAACACAAAAGTAAGGACAGAAAAGAATGGAAGAAGCACGAATAATTGTCCTCATCTCTGAGTATTTGTTGTGTGGCTGGAAAAGCATTTGGTGGTCGGATAAATTACTCCTTTATTCCCTCTTTTCCCATAATGTGACTTTGAAATTGGTCCCACATTTCACAAGTGTTCCCCGTACAGTTCCAAGCTTGATATTGCTTTTTCTGAGATGTGACTCCTGTTACAATCAGGATCCATGCCTTCCTGTAAGATGAAGCATTCTTAATAGAAAGTTTCCCTATCCCCCCAAAAATTCTTTTTTACTCAGCATTACATAAACAAGTCATATCTAATTCTCTGAAGTGAAAATGCCATAAAAGATATATACATATACATTCTTTCAGCTAAATTGGTGCCATAAAGCTGTATTACAAAAATGAATAATGCTTTTCTGCAGTGATGTTTAGGGCTATACAAATACAGTTTAGAGACATTTTGGTTGCTTCTACCTTTGCAGGATAAGACATTAAAAGAAATCATTACAATATATTATTGAAGATAAAACTGTTGGGTTATAACATTTTTAATATGGTGAACCTAGGCCAAATATTGAAGCTGGTATTTGTTTTATTGCTTTTGATGTCTCTTGTTTAAAGGCTCTCAGAAATGAAAAATTTCAATGAAAGCCATACTGAACTTTATTGATATAATCGCTATAAAGTAAAATCTCAATAAAAATTTATGCCACCTTATTTAATGAGAAGACAGGAAATGAAATCATTCTTGGAGACATTTTTAAATGGCCAATCAGATGTAATTTAACTATCGCCTGGATATTTTACGCTATTGGAGATTGCAGGATGCATTTTCAGAAATGTTTTGTTGGTGCCTTCTTAGTCTACAGAGGACTTAATGACAGCTATTACAACGTACCACATTACACTGATTGTACTAAAATAATCCAATAATATAGCGTTAAAGTGTTATCTAGAATCTATAATGACTATATTAATTCTCCTAGCTCCCTACAAAGGCCTCTATAAGTTGGAATACATATGTGATAAAGAAAATTGATATGTTATTAAAATTTCTACATATTTCTACATATTGCTTTCATACTATTGAATGTTGAATGTGTATTATGTCGAATTGCAACAAAAGGTAAGTTTGGAGGCATATATGATTAACTCTTGCTTTGGATTCCCTCATGTTTAGTGTTAATGCATATGTGAATTTAAAAAAATACTCCAAAATATCTGAAGTTCTCATCAGTAAATAACAGTTATTTATGCTCTAATCCAAGGATGCCATAACATTTTTCACAAATAACGTATATATGATGCTAATCAATATCAATAGTGTGTCCGCTAAAATTTTAGAAAATAAAACTCTTGTGCAGTTTGCCTTCAATCAAGCTTATTTTACGTGTCTATTGAGCAGTTAATTTCTCATTGGCTAATTCCTGGGTCCAATAAGGAACACTTATTCTATGGACCTGCCCAGTGATATTGGTGTCTCCTGAGGAATTTTGTTCTCTCTTCTCTATGTATGTTCTTATCTACTATTTTGACAAAATCCTAAGGACTCCAACATTTTCTAACTAGACCTTTATCATGGAATTCAAACACCACTTGTCTAAATTTACTGCCCCCCCAGATGTTCTATAAACACATCGAATTCAATCTCTTGCAATTTTGAGCTATGTGTGCTGCATTGTTTCCATGATGGAACTCATATTCGAAAATAACATGAATATTTAAACTTATCCATGGTTTCACAAAAATTGCTTTAAAAAAATTTGAAAGAAAATCTCAAGCCAAAATGTGTGTTTGAAAGACTGAGGATGTACCTTCATAATAAATATAAAACAAGCAGTGTCAAAGTAGAAAGTCAGAGATATCAACTGTCAAATTTAGTACTTAAGGAAATCGGACATTTCATACTTAATAACCTAATACAATAGTATGTCTTGAAGCTGGGTCATGTCATTTCTCTAAGTCTGCCTTTCTTCTCAAGTACTGTCTTGGCTTTTCTGGATGTTTTGTCTTTGTATATAAGCTTTAGAATGAGTTTGTGAATATTTACAAATTAATCTGCTGAGATTTTGTACCGGATTTCATTGAATCTACAGATTAGTAGATATGACATTTTAATATTATTGTGTAAAACCTTTGCCTAACTAGAATAAATCCTGTTTGATCATGGTATATAATTATTTTAAGACATTGTTGGATATGAAGTACTAATATTTTTTTAAAGATTTCTGTGCTTATGTTTATAAAAGATATTAATCTATAGTTTTCCATTCATGTAGTTTATTTGGTTTTAATGTTAGAATAATACTGGCCTCATAGAATGAGTTAAGAAATATTCTCCCTCTTTCTCTGGAAGAAACTAAAAAAGAGAACTGGTGTTATTATTTCTTCTATAAATGTTTGGTAGAATTCACAAATGAAATCCTCTGGTCTGTTGCTTTTTTTTTTTGGTAAGGTTATTAATTATTGATTCAATTTCTTTAATAGATATAAGTTTATTCATATAATCTATCTCTTCTTGTGGGAGTTTTGGCAGTTTGTATCTTTCAAGGAATTGGTTCATTTTTCTTAGATTATCAAATGTGTGGGCAATGGGTTGTCTATAATATTCTTTTATTATTATTGTAGTATTCATGAGCTCATACTGATGAATGACCTTTCTATGTTTTTGATATCAATAATTAGTGTTTTCTCTCTTTTTCTCTTAGCTAGCCTGGCTAGAGGTTTATGATTTTTATTAATATTTTTAAACAGTTTTTATATTTGTTATTTTTATCTATTCATTTCCTATTTCTACTTTCATTGATTTCTTCTTTAATTTTTAGTTACTTTTTCATGTAGAAAACATTTAGAAATATTTTTGAATATTTTAAAAATATATGAAGATTTCTCTTGAAAGTTTTTTTTGACCCATGATTTATTAGAAGTATGTATTTTAATCTCCAAATATTTTGAGATTTCCTTGCCATCTTTATGTTATAGATTTATGGTTTAATTGTGACCTGAGAACATATTTTATATGATTTTTACTCTTCATAACTTCATGTTATCAGTAATGGTTTCAGTTAACAGTAGGCTATTAATAGTTATTCTTTGGGGGAGTCAAAAGTCATACACAAATTTTAGACTGTGCAGGGGGTCAGTGACCCTAACCCTCATGTTGTTCAAGGTTCAACTGTATTTGCAGATGATGTGAATGTCTACATAGAATTCTATATGAATTTTACGCTCTATGGAAATCAAAGATTCTGTGAGACAAATGGTTAAAATCAGAATGAGAGTTACTGCTTATTAGATCATCATGTGAAAAGTAATCTGCATTTAAGTGATCTAAGTGTAAATGGTTTTATAAAGCAAAACAAAACAACATTTAGAAATATATTAAAATCCCAAACAATGGAGACCCACAATATCTTGATGAATTAGTAAGATATAGTATTTACTCCATCAGTTTTCTCAAAATGATACAAAGATTCAACATAATTTTAATGTAAATATCATCACAGATTTTTATGGTACTTATTAATTTGATTCTAAAATTTATATGGAAATGCAAAGTTCTAATAATAGCTAAGAGCCTTTGCAAGAACAAGCTGGGGGATAGTGTTTCAAATATTATGATTAACAATAAAGTTCAAATTATTAAAATAGTCAGATATGTAATATGGTTAAACAAGACTAATGAAATAATAGAGATCTCTGAAACAGACACACACATTTATCATACTTAATATTTGGCCAAAATCTACATTTTATGTTAAAGGGGAAAATGGATTTTTAATAAATACTGCTGAAACATTGGTTATCTATGTGGAAAAACACAAAATTGAATCTCTAGGTCAAACCATACTCTCAAACCAATCCCTAATAGATTAAGAATTTAAATATGAGAAACAAAACTTCTCTTTTGTTGGAAGAAAATTTAATACCATGTCTTCATACCATGAGGTATCATTTATCATGATAAAAAGGGTGAAAAATATTAATATTAGCTATATATCTGGAAGAGAACATTATCAAGAAAATAAAAGAACCCCAGGAATAAAAAAGAACAATGAACTAGAATAATCAGCAAAGGAATTGAACAGGCTTTTTCACAGGAGAGAAAATGAAAATAAACAATGTGAAAAAAGTGTCAACCTGATTATTAATCAAGGGTGTTCAAATTATAAACAGAATATGTTATAATTTCATGCATACCAGATTGGCAAAATAAAAATTGAATAATAAGTGTTGGATAGGATGTGTATCAATGAGAACACATATATCCTGCTGTTAATTATATAATCTCTTTCAGAAAACAATTATTACTAAGTAAAGTTGAACAGATATATAGTATATAGCAAATAATTCAACTATTAGGTGATTAACCATAGAAGTCTTTGTTCATTTTCATCAAGAGATATATTCAACATAGTACATGATCACATTGTTTATAAGAGCAAAAACCTGAAAATGATTGAAAAGCCAGCAGGGATATAACTGGAAATCTTGCAAAGGAATACTACACAGCAGTAGAAGTAAACTATGGTTACACTTTATGATATTAAAAGAAAAGAAAACAAAACAAAACAAAAAAGACGAGTCACAGAGGAATGTATATTGTATGATTCCATTTTTTGTGTAGGTCACAAATGAGCAAAACAAAACAAATAAGTGATCAAATTAATTTTTATAGAGAATTATTAGCATAAAATCAAGATGGTAATTACTTCCGGAGGGGAAAGGCTGGGCTGAAAGCCAAGTGATGTCCGTGGGGAATTTTCAATAATATTGACAATGTTCTATTTATTCAGCTAGACACAATGTATTCACTTGTATTCACTGGTTAGTATTATTTGCAATGCATCTGTATGTCATATCTATAGGCCAGAATAAAATAATTATAATGATATTTAAAATGAAGTATGTCTCTTTCTTTACAAAGAAAATTCAAATATATCTTCCTAACACAATGTACTATATAATGTACTAAATAAAATACTAAATGTTTTTTGCTTGGAATGAATTATTTTGGGAGTTTGATGAAACTATTAATATCATCTTGAGCAACCTACAATAGAGTCTTGAAGGGAAGTAAGTGGATTTTAAAGGGGTGACCTTAAACTTTCGTGTCTTTTGGGGGTTTCTGTTCTGATTCTACTTCAAGAATCTGTCAACCTGTATAATTATAACTCCCTTATAAAATCCCTATGTATTTATTTTTAAGTCTCCTGACAACATTTTTATTTTATGAAGATTCCCGCCTCAAACGCAGTGATCCCCTAAAGGTATTAGACATAGCCATCATTTCAGAAAGCCCTACAGGGAATTGTGAAGTTATTTTGCCCTCAGAAGGCAGACCAAGCCAGAGGAATAGTGGTATGCACTCTGAATCAAGACACAAAACTGAGCTAATCGCTTTCGATAGATATTCCATTACCCGCACAGCTAGATGCAGTATGCTCATTTTGTAAATATGCTTTGCTATTTTCCTGGTATTAGACAGCTTGCTTGAATAGATTAGAAATTTGAAAGGTGCTTTGTCTAATGTCATGATAAATTCATATCCTGATACGAGAATGCAGATACCCTGACAAGCACAATACTGCCCCTAGCTTCCTTCACCTGGTGCTGGAAGCCAAGGAGTGAAATACCACACAAAGGCCTACCCTCAAGATTCTTAAGCTCTTGTAGCAGCTTGGAATTGTCATAAAAGACATTTAATCCACTGAATTTAGTGCAATGTTCAAGCTGTTGGTATATTTTGGCACTATAAGCTAAGAGAGATTCAGGAGCAATAAATACATTTTTCCTTCATTTCACAAAGCATTTTTCTACAATTAATTTACCTCTACCATGAGCAATAGGAGCATTATCAGGTATTTACCCAAAATGTCTTTAGAATAGGGGATAAATTCACCCAAACATTCTGAGTCCCACATCTCTGATTACGTGAACGAAAAATATTTAAAAGGCATTTTAGGTGGCCAGACCTGGATGAGAGGAAAGTCAGGAGCTATTCAGAGTGTGAGAACTGGAGGCAACTTTTAAAAAACACAACCAACTTAATTTCCCTAATTGTCCTAATGGTAACAAAGAAGTTGTGGCAGATTTTTTTTCCCCCAAAGCAGTTGTAACAGTTGTATGTACTATACTACATACTTTTCCAGAACCTTGCCACTCCCTGATCAAGAGGTAGGGTCTAAACCTCTTACCTGGACAGATGGTTGTGTCTCCACTAACACATACAGGAGAGAGTGTCACTATGTGACCTTGTAGGCTACTAGATCATAAAAGGAAACACAAATTTCCACCTGGCTCTCTCTGTCTTGGAACGCTTGCCCTTGGTACCCACATAAGAGGAGGCCCAGGCCACATGGAGAGTCTTAAGCCAAGTAGAACAGAGTCCCCAGCCCTCAGTCCCACATGAGCAGAGAACAGCCAGTAAGTGCTAATCTGCAGCTACCTGAGCAAGTAAAACTGTCAGCAGGTGCTCCAGCCCTCAGCTGAAGCTGCCTTGAGTAATTGTTTCCACCAAAGGAGCCCAAATTGAAGATTTGTAAGTAAAATAAATGACTCAATTTTGGGATAGTTCATTAGGCAACAATATATTACTAGAATGGAAGTCCACAAATTTTGGCTGGGTAGGCATAAATTAACAAAGAAGTGAGGTCAAAAAAAAAAAATAAAATAAAACCTAAGAAAAACAAACAAACCAAACCCAAACATTGGATGGGCTTTGATGGAACTCTACAATCAAAGTTTCTCTAAAGTTCTTCAAAGAAAAAATTCTGTGAGACCACTGGAAGAGGTTAATAAAAGTAAGCTTTGAATTAGAGGCAATTGAGAAAATAATTAGATTATTTAATGTATGCTTTAATGCAGCTTCTTTGGATGAATCACTATCCAAAGTTCTCCTTTGAAGTAGAGATCACCAGTGCAAACGAAGGCTTCTAGAACTTCTTGGCAAGGAAAGTGCCAATAATTATGGAGCCATAATAAAATCCTCTTAACTTCTAAAGAGCTGACATTGTGGAAGTGCTGAATATAATGTGTAAATCATTATTTTTACAAAGTTTTAATTTTATATGCATTAGTAATTTTGAGGGTTTTTTCTGTATAGGAATGGCAGTCAAAGACTTCCCCTACTTCAGTATAATCCAGTTCCATAAAAGTAGATTACTGACTACAGACTAAGTTTCAAGACTGTTGATCACTTACTTACAAGCACATCACTTACTTGGGAAAGGCGAAATGGACTTTGTAGAGGATATAATCCCTGACTGTTAAGAAAACTATGTCATATCCATAAGCATTTAAAAAACTGATAATATCCCACATCATATGCTTATTTATTTACTTATAGAGTCTTGCTATGTTGCCCAGGCTGGAGTGCAGTGACATGATCATAGCTCTCTATAACCTCAAACTCCTGGGCTCAAGTGATCCTCTTGCCTCAGCCCCACAAGTAGCTGGGACTATAGGTGTGCACCACCATGCCCAGCTAATGTTTTTATTTTTTGTAGAGACAGGGTCTCTCTATGTTGCCCAGGCTGGTCTCAGACTCCTTTAAGTGATACTGTTGAATTCTATGGACTTCAAGCCACTTCTGGTAGGTACTTTCCTAAAACTCCCTTTATTTTTATGTTGACCCAATCCTTAACGACAGAAATTTCTTCATGTAACTCATATAACTCCACAGTGTGAACAAGGTATTCAGAGAAGGCTTATATAGAAGGATGATGTTGGATAGTTATGAGATACCTAAAACTCTTTCTATTCTACCCGATTCAACTCAACAGAATGCTTAAAGGATAAAATGGAGTTGTTCTAATTATAGGTCATTTCAAATGTATAAGATATGGGGAGTAAGGGAGTGTGAGGAAAGGATATGAAATAGATCAATTATATAGGCACAAAATCAATGTTCCTCCAACCCACATTTTGAGGTTTTTTTGGGAGGGGGGTTGTTTAATTCAGTTTAGTGCAATATTGGTAATCAAGGATTTATGCTGGTCCATCTTTGTTTTCCTGGCCATGTAATGTTAAAATTCTCGAGTGATTTTGGTGGCACAAGTTATTTCCTTAATAGAGAGTGTGTTAAAGTGGTCTTCAGGGGAACCAACTCTTAATCTCAAAATTATTAACATAGAATTTTAACTAACTGTATATATGCATATGCATATATACATGATTTTGGAAATACCTCATGAGAGTAAAATCCATGGACTAATACATTCTTTTATTATAAGCTATTATGTATATTTAAATGAACATGTATCTAAATCTAGATTTGCATCTATCTACCCATCTATTCATCTGCCCATCTGTCTATCTATATCTTCCCATGCTAATGAATATAAACTCTAATAAAAGATTATTTTTCTTGAAAAAGCAATTTCTCATCCTTAAAACAAGAAAGCAGGCATATCTCACCAATCAGTGTAATTTGACTGAATTAGTGGGTGACTGTCAAGGCATTTTGGAAATGAACATTTGCATATAATTAGTATACTGTTTAACATTTAGATGTGGGGAATATAGTTTAGTCCACAAATTAGGATGCTTTAAAATGAGTGTGTTTACCTTAAAAAGTGTCCATTGATTTAGTGTAAGAGAGTTTATGTGAAATATTTAAATTTTTAATAGAAATAGATGCATATTCAAACTGAACAATATAGAAACAAAATATAGAACAAAGTATCAGACATACAGCCTGCTTATAATTGCATTTCATTTTCTTTTTAAATTTTGGCTAACCAGAGTCAACAAAAGTTCAATTATTTGTTACTGTTTGTTATCAAAAGCAAATGTGCTAAAGAGTATTTTATATATTTATGCATTTTTCAAAGACTTAGGTAGCTGATTTATTCATGAAACATTAAGGGGACACAAACAAATCCCCAAAGTGATGCTAATTTTTAAATTAAATATACATAAATTAATCCACATAACTCTGGGAGCAAAATAATTCTTAGAAAATGCATGGAATTCATTATGAACCATTAAAGAAGCATTCAATAATTACTAGCACTAAGAATAATTTATAAAATAAACTTACACTTTTTTTCCCTGTTTTGTAATATTGAAGCTTACATAGATTTAAGAGAATCCAGCTGCTGTTTGTAGTGTTTTCTTGAAAGAATAATGTTAAATTTTCTGCTCTTCTAATAGAAAAAAATAATACTCAAACTTCAAGATATAGAGCTTGAATAGAAAACTTTTAACAGGAATATCACTAAGGCTAAAACTACCTCACAATCTCAGTCTATTGTTACTTAAATAATTAACTGTCTTTCATGGTCTTGCCTAATACTGCACTGGGTTCCACAGAGAATATTGTATGAGTGAGTTTAAACATTAATTCACTTGCCTGTATCATAATGATAGCTACATTTAATGTCTATTAACAGGCTACACACTGTCATAGGTATGTTACATTACCTCAGTTACTCTGAGTGAGGGACTTCAAACCTATGAAATAAACTCTATTGCCTCTATTTTATAAGTGAGGAGCTACAGTAATTTACTCTCTGTCAGAGGTCAGAAAACTATGGCTTATGGTCCAAAATAGCCTATTACCTGTTTTTGTAAATAAAGTTGTACTATAAAACAGGTAAGTCCATTAATTTACAAGCCGTCTATGGCTGCTTTCTCTCTACAACATCAGAACTGAGTATTTGCAGCAGAGACCATATATGCTTATAAAGGAAAAATATTTGCTGTCTGGCTTTTTACAAAACAAGTTTAGTCTGCCTTAGGTCAGTAAGAAATGTCTTTCAAAACCAGGCTTTTCTCATGCTAAAATCTTCTCTTTTCATTACACCATGATACATCTCGAAGGGAAAAAAAAAATGTTGAGAGGAGGAATAAATTATGGACTTACTTTTTTTTATATTTTTTATTTGCCTTTATGATCTACAATAAGAAAATGAGGATTTGAGATTTAAATTCTGTCTTAGAAATGTATTACCATTGTGAATACAGACCAGGCATAGAAATATTTACGGACTGAGACATATCATTTTAAAAATGAGAATAATAGTACCTGATTTTTCTGCATCTAAGGTCTTGGACAGATAGGCTCTTTATAATTCCTTTATCTATTTTTCCATAATTCTGATTTCCAAACCAGACCTGTCACAGGTCTAATTCACTTAGCTGGAAATGATCTAAAACAATTTGCAATAGTGTTTGCAATTGACAATGTAGATGAACTATGCTTTATACCTACACAGTAATCAATATACCAGTAGTATATTAGTAGTTCATTTTGAGTTGTTATGAAATATAACCAATAACAATTCAATTAAATACAAAAAAAAATTTTTTTAAGGATTTTCTCAGCATTTTATGATGATCCTTTAGGGGATAATAGTAATTAATATTTGCATAGCTATTGATTTAATGTGAGAATCACTGTTACACATATTGCTTCTCTTGAATTGCCCACATACACAAACACACATAATAAACAAACAAGTATGGCCTACTTAAACTAATTAACATTTAATGAGCAGTTACAATGTGCAAATTACTATGCGAGGTGGTAGGCATCAAAGCCTTATATTCTTGAGGAGAAGACATATTATGAAACACTTTTTCCCCCTACATTACATGAAAAATTTTATAACAAATGTAATCTGGGCACCATGATAGATTTAGTTTGAAGAAACCGATATTTCAGATTTGAACAGGAGAAGGCAGTGTGTGTCAGTGTAGAGCAAAGACTTTCAACCCTAGCCCATCAGCACTATTGACATTTCAGGCAGGATGACTCTATGTTGTGCTATTTTGGGCACAGATGTTTATCAGCATCCCTGACTTCTACCCACTAGATGCTAGTAGTAGCCTGTGTTCCCTAATGGTGACAACCAAAAATATCTCCAGACATATCAAATATCACTTAGGGGGAAAAATCGCCCTTGGTTGAGAACCACAACGTAATGAATGAATCTCAGGGAGCAAGATCAAAAATGAGTCTAGGACATGAAAATAGATCAAATGCCTATTTTTGTCATGAACAGAAGAGGG
Organism: Cheirogaleus major; assembly: GCA_963574435.1. Classification (NCBI taxonomy): domain Eukaryota; kingdom Metazoa; phylum Chordata; class Mammalia; order Primates; family Cheirogaleidae; genus Cheirogaleus; species Cheirogaleus major. The sequence goes on along the minus strand of CAUYPO010068299.1, from coordinate 4,474 downwards.
AATGAGATAAGGGCATATTTTGGTGGTAGAATATGTAGGACTTGATAGACTACGAGTGGGTTGCAGAGCAGTTTTCCAGCTTTAGTGGTAAGCTGAATCACCAATGATGCTTGTTATGAAGTTGAAATCATGGCAATTTTGATGCATTTGGTGTAAAATGATGGTGCAGGAATACAGTTTTTAGTACACTTCACGTTTTGAGAAAAAATTTATGTAGCCAGTGGAAAACTATTAGAAGGGCTGGGAATAATGAGTAAATCAATTACTGGAATAACCAGCATAACTAGAATAGTTAGCCAAGAAATCATAGCGAAGTAGGATATAATCCTTCTGGGGGCTGGAAATCTATGGGGAATGTATGAATAAGCTGTGGTTTTCTTGGTTATTAAAACAGCACATACTTTTGTTCAGGAGCTTACTGAGCAAGGAAGGGTTACTGTATTGGTTTTAATAATTCCGGGAAATAAAAAATATAACCTGCAATTGTCAAAAATATATATGGCACCTAAGAACCATGTGTATGAAGTGAGGTAATTTGGGGAAACATTTCATGTTCACGATTTGTAAGTTTGAAGTTCCTGTTTCCAAATACAAGGAAGGGGAGAGTAATTTTTGCATCTACTGGAGGGACAGAGTGATGCTCCATTAGGCCTTTTGCTGTCTGTGCTTATCAAGTTGGAAGATACTGGAGGCTTTAGCTCCTTGGAGGAAAGAATCTTGCAATAGACTGCAGTGCCTCCCAGTACTTCCCATGGCTTATTGTGTATGGTTCATGTTCAAGAGCCCTGTGATTGATGTTAATAAAATGAGATGATTCTGCAGAAGTACCAGAATGATAAATATAATCTTAGAAATTGAATATCCTGCCCTTATGACCTCAGTTCTTGACTTAAAACCTCACTAAGCCATTTATAACATTAGGCTACTTATTTGGCATTTATTTATCCATGCTAAAAATAACTCTTTTTGCAAAAAGGAAGGGGGAACAATTTATTCTTCTAAAATGTTCCGTGCAGTTTTGAGGAGTCAAAGAGAAGCATTTTTAAACATTTTACTCAACATTTGCCAGTAGTTAGTGAACAATGCTACTGCGGTGGCATATCCACCACCCATGCATCTCCACTTCCCTAAAGAAAATACACTGATCCAATTATAAATCTTTTGTATTGTCTGTGATTTTCTTTAAAATTCTCCCACATAGATAGGATGCAATTTGTCTTTAAATTATGACCTAGAATTTAATTAGCATTTGTGCTCTAATTGGAGATACATATTCCAAGGCAGCAATGGTATTTTAATTAGCATGCTGGCTGTTAGAAATAATTTTTCAACGGTTGAAATTTGGTGATGTTAAAGATATGTGGATTGTATAGAAATATTGTAGGGGTACTCGCCTCCTGGTCTGAATGGTGTATAAGAATGTAAGTGATTCATATTCTCTAACCTTTGAAATGGAGGGCTAGGTAGGGATTCTTATCTTCATGGTGTCTAAAAGGGACTTAATTTCACTGTATTTCGTTGGCCTGCCACATTAACAAATGTACAGCCTTGTGAGAAAATCAGTCTGAAATTTCTTTCTTTGAACCACATACCTTAAAGCATGGATGCAAGGTAGGAGAATGAACACTATATTTCATTGACTCTAAAATGCACCTTTTAAAAATAATATAACATTTCCAAAATTGGGACATAGTATACAATCTCTTTTGGCTAGGTAGTAGTCATGATATACTTGTTACTGTCAATACATTCTGGCAAGATCAAAAACGTGCCAGCATTTTAACTTGCAGAATGGACACTAGCCTTCAAATGATAATGGTGTAGACTCATTTAACAAATATTGCATCAATAATCTTTACAGAACAGACGATTATATTGCAAGGGGAGAAAAGGAGAGGGTAGTGATAGTGATGCCTCTTGGTCCCAAGTCGATTTAGAAGAGATCAATTTTGAATGTGAAGATGATTTAAGCACAAATTAGTTAATGTACTTTCCATGTATTTTTCATGTACACAAAAGAATGATATATAATGATTAAATAAAACCCTATGTTTAAGTTAAGTGGCTCTTTGATTAAGCATAAAAAAAGTTGAAGTGGTAAGAAAGATGCGTTCCATAGTTTAGCGGCAAATGATTTTCTTAGCGTTGAGTAAAACAAGAGTTTGTTTTACAACGGATGGCATTTTAGAATGGATGAAATACGATAATTTTGAATGGTAGACATGTCGTAGTGTTTTTCTTACAACACCCTGGCACAGAGTGAACATGTCCTCACAGACAACTAGACTGAGGAGTGTCGTTCACTCATGGGAGCTCACGAACTCCAATTTCAAGAACACTTGGAAATAGCCTCAAATTTCTTTTCAAATCCCAACCCCATTCCCACTCCAGTGCGAATCTAGCCCCAGGGACAGTTCCTCAAGGTAAATCTCCAAGGGAACCATCATAATGACCCTGGATATACTGATTTGGGAAACAATTCTTCAAATGACTTTAGGGTGTGCTTTTGAACATAAAATATGCCTAACAGGTTTATAGGTTAAAATGTTAAATTGCACAATAATAGAACTATTCTGTGCTTTAATAAATAACACATTTTTTCAAGTTAAAAAAATAGGAAATTAATCCAAGCCACTAGCCCAACAATTAATGCTTTTTAATCTCTCCTATCTCAATATACAACACGGGATCATTTGGAAGGAAAGCAACATATAAATGCCTTTAATTTAGATTGTCCTTTTCCCCATTGTAAGGAAACCTTTTGCTACGTTATTTGGTTTGGTTTGCTTTCCATATGAGATTTTTCTTATTTTTCTATTCTTTACCCCATTTCTCAGATATTTAGATTTTGAACAGTTTGGGATGATTAAAACATCAAAACACTAGTTCATAGAAGAAAAAGTCCTAAAAAATGTTCTAATTTTTAGTGCATGTTTTATTCATACTAAGAATGAACAAAAAGTCATAAAATTGTCTCCAGTAATAAAATATCGTAAAGGACGCAAATGGATATTTCAAGAAATTTTGTAGAAATTAGAAAGAAGCTGTTGAACACAAAGTATGGTGAAACTAGAAGAAACTGTATACATCAATAAGGATGAGTTTATATCACTTAAGGTGCACTGAATTTTAAATTAACTTGTGAAAAATCTAAATTTACCCAAAAAAAAGTACAGAAGGAACTTTGTAAATGAAGTCTTCAATTCAATAATCCACCTCCTGTATAACTTTTCATGTGCTAATTCTGTAGTGTAAAATATCTCTGTGGTCCAAGAAAATCCCTATCAAAGTGTCACTCTTGAAAGGTTGCCTGGGTGAAGGACTTTTGAAGGAAAACCTAAGAAGGAAATAAAAGGCTCTACTGGGAACTGAGAGTAATTCTTCAGGTTTCACAGAAAAATAAAATTGAAAAGGAAGTAAAGTAAAAGTATGAAGTTGGTAAGGGAGAGTAAAAAAAAAAAAAAACAAGACAACTACAACACTCCTTTATTAAATTGGAGGTGCCTCTGCATAGGATGCAGGAGTTTCTGGAATATGTGGAGAAAGTACACTGCTAAAGGCAGCAACTTTGTGGTTGGTGGATTCCTGCCTAAACCCCTGCATTGCATCTTTCCCATCTGTTTACTGGCAGAATGCCTTCCGCAAAGAAAGATCAGGAGAAAAAGAAGGGTCGTTCTACCAGCAGTGAGGGAGTAACTGGGGCATACACTATCAACATTCACTAAAGCATGCATAAATTTGCATAAATTTGGGCTTTAAGAAGCAAGCACCAATGGGTGAAATCACACCTAACAGGTGCAATGTATACTCTCCACTCTCCAGGTGATGGGCACACTTATAACTTTGACTCCAGCAGTACAAAAGCAATTGAGGCAACCAAAACATTTGTACCCCCATGATATTCTGAAATAATAAAAAAAATTTAAGTAAAAAAATTACAAAAATAAAACTTTATTATTGATTAGGAGGAGGAGGAGGAGGAGGAGAAGAAGGGTAAAAGAAGTTGGAATTTGAACACTATGGTTCTGGCCCTAAAACAATTCACCATATCATGACAAAGGCAGAAATTCAGTTAAAAAAATATTTACTGAGTTCCTAATAGTTGACATATATAGGAATAATTGTAAGATGATGAAACAGTGATCTTTGTCCTTTTGAAGCCCATTATAAAGACTGATCAGGGGTTAATTACCAAGAAAATGAAGAAAAGACAAGGCATGTTTGCATGGATGCGGAGAGATAGGAACACTCCTAGATTGCTGGTGGGACTGCAAACTAGTTCAGCCTCTGTGGAGAACTCCTGATCTTTATACCACCCAAACCCACAGAAATATGAGAAACAGTAGGTTGTTGTTTTAAGACATTCAGCAATATTAAAATTAGTTATGTGCAAATATAGACAGCCAAAATACAATTTAAATAAATTATTTAATTTCCAGGATAGTAACTAAATTATAAAAAAATACAGAGCTAT